>NW_018922675.1:0-35590 GCF_002207925.1 Prunus avium
GGATTAGATGGGGGTACTCTGTATTCTCTTTATACCAATGTAAGATGTCTGGAATTTGAACTTGTTAAGCATATCTTCATTTGGAAAAATCCTCATTTTGCCTTCTGTTTGAAAAACTTTTGGGTTCAATTTGAATCAGCATATAAGCACATTAATTTCACTAATGTTGCTTGTTCAATAATGTTATTATAATGCACTGTTGCTTTAGAATTTTTTTTTTTTTCTTTCCTCCACCAAATATCTTTAATCTCAAATGATTAGAAATCTTAATTTCTGTCACTGGACTTTGGACAAGATACTTTTCTGAAGTTGGTATTGTTTTATACTTGTATTGAGTACCCACGATAATGTAATAATCGATGGATGGGGCTTATGTTATGTTCGATGTTTTGCCTAGACCATAATGGTGGTGTGTGTTCTATAACACTTTCTGCTGTTGATAGTCCTGTTGATAGTCCTGTAGTTGGCTTGTCAGTCAATTCTCAGATTGTTAAAAAAGAAGCTACATTTCTACATTAGACTCTAATATAACCCAACATTGCAAAACCAATTTACATAAATAAAGTGAAAAATACATAGATATTTCCTAGTGGATTAGGATTAGGGGTTTCTTTTTATCATTCGAAATATGTATCTGCACCTTTTTTGACATATTAATCATGTTACATTATTACTTTGATTCTATCATAAACTTCATGGCTTTATCCATTCTTGAGTTTCTGATAAGACTTCCCAACATCCTATTCCTCTCTAACCTGCCCTTATCTATTGCTGTTTGTGTGTGGATGTAGTTGTTTTCTGTGATGAACTAAACTATTAAGATTGAAAAGAAGGTAAATCATGTTAAACTCCTGAGTCAATTGTTGAATCAGCATATAAGCACATTAATTTCACTAATGTTGCTTGTTCAATAATGTTATTATAATGCACTGTTGCTTTAGATTTTTTTTTTCTTTCCTCCACCAAATATCTTTAATCTCAAATTATTAGAAATCTTAATTTCTGTCACTGGACTTTGGACAAGATACTTTTCTGAAGTTGGTATTGTTTTATACTTGTATTGAGTACCCACGATAATGTAATAATCGATGGATGGGGCTTATGTTATGTTCGATGTTTTGCCTAGACCATAATGGTGGTGTGTGTTCTATAACACTTTCTGCTGTTGATAGTCCTGTAGTTGGCTTGTCAGTCAATTCTCAGATTGTTAAAAAAGAAGCTACATTTCTACATTAGACTCTAATATAACCCAACATTGCAAAACCAATTTACATAAATAAAGTGAAAAATACATAGATATTTCCTAGTGGATTAGGATTAGGGGTTTCTTTTTATCATTCGAAATATGTATCTGCACCTTTTTTGACATATTAATCATGTTACATTATTACTTTGATTCTATCATAAACTTCATGGCTTTATCCATTCTTGAGTTTCTGATAAGACTTCCCAACATCCTATTCCTCTCTAACCTGCCCTTATGTATTGCTGTTTGTGTGTGGATGTAGTTGTTTTCTGTGATGAACTAAACTATTAAGATTGAAAAGAAGGTAAATCATGTTAAACTCCTGAGTCAATTGTTTTGATGTGGTATATATGAACTTACAGGAAGGCAAGGGAAGGCAAGACCGGAAACTAGCTATTGCACACCATAAGCGGAGGAATGGGAAATCTGAATTAACTATTGCTCAGAATGTAAAGGGAATATTATCTCATTCAGATGATAGTTTTATTGGGACTGTAAATGCAAACCTCATGGGTTCAAAATACCATATATGGGATCAGGTTAAAAATTGAACTCTTATGAATCATTACCTGTAAAAGTGGCAATCAGATGCGTTTCCATGAATTTTACAAATAGGTTTATCAGTAATTGGTTGATGATAAAGGTTTTACTTGCAGGGTAGCCCTCCCAATTCCTTGAGCAGACAGTCTAAGTCGCTTCTTGCTGTTGTATCGTAAGCTTTTTCCTCTCCTCTCTCTCTCTCTCTCTCTCTCTCTCTCTCTCTCTCTCTCTCTCTCTCTCTCTCTCTCTCTCTCTCTCTCTCTCTCTCTCTCTCTCTCTCTCTCTCTCTCTCTCTCTCTCTCTCTCTCTCTCTCTCTCTCTCTCTCTCTCTCTCTCTCTCTCTCTCTCTCTCTCTCTCTCTCTCTCTCTCTCTCTCTCTCTCTCTCTCTCTCTCTCTCTCTCTCTCTCTCTCTCTCTCTCTCTCTCTCTCTCTCTCTCTCTCTCTCTCTCTCTCTCTCTCTCTCTCTCTCTCTCTCTCTCTCTCTCTCTCTCTCTCTCTCTCTCTCTCTCTCTCTCTCTCTCTCTCTCTCTCTCTCTCTCTCTCTCTCTCTCTCTCTCTCTCTCTCTCTCTCTCTCTCTCTCTCTCTCTCTCTCTCTCTCTCTCTCTCTCTCTCTCTCTCTCTCTCTCTCTCTCTCTCTCTCTCTCTCTCTCTCTCTCTCTCTCTCTCTCTCTCTCTCTCTCTCTCTCTCTCTCTCTCTCTCTCTCTCTCTCTCTCTCTCTCTCTCACAGACCCACATAGACACGCTCACACTCTCCTCTCTCAACTTGTAATGTTTCCTTACCTTTACAGGTTTACGCCGACAATTTCGAGCTGGACAGGAAGTTACAGACGTTCGAGGGCATATATAGCCAAGCATCAATCCATGCAGTTAAAGAATACTACGCAGGTGAGCACAGCAGTTTCCAAGATATCTAAGGTTTCCAACATTAAGAATTGATCACATATATGGAGCGGATTTTTCTATTGAATATTATCTTGTCTGGTACTACTAAGTTCCATACCGAAATCCAGTTAATGGGTAAACTACTTAACTAAAGTGCTTCACACTCTTCTCTTGTAGGTACAACACATTAAGGGACTCCCAAAGGAATGGGAGGAGAAACTGGACAAAGTCCATCAGCTATGCTCAAGGGTTCCCAATTACAATAAAGTAGGTCTACGAAAGGATGTAATATTACCTCAGCGCATACATTTTTGTCATGTTTTGTTTTGTGTTTCTGTCCATTGATTGATTTTTATTTTCACTCAGATTTCAAAGCAATATGAGTTAGACTTCAGAGATAGGGGAAGAGCTGGGCTTAGAATCCAAAGTTCAGTTAAGAATTTCCAGCTGACTCTAGAGGTACTACAAGCAATCATGACTCAAAATTTTAATCAGATTCATCTAAAATGTAAACTTACTTGCTAAGAAACCACTGTGAAACAGAACCTGGTACTAATTTAGGATGCTTGTATAATATGTCTGTTTATGTTGCATATCCGTCTGTAGAAACACCGTGATCAAGACTCTCAGAAGAATGCTTTGTTTTATGACAATAATTGGGTGACTGAACCAGTGTTCAACTTCACAACATGTTTGGTTTAGGATGCTAACTTTTTTATGTCTTGTTAGGAGAACGGAAAGCAGACAATTCTGCAGCTTGGAAGGGTTGGGAAATCAAAGTATGTGATGGATTACAGGTATAATAAGCAAACAAGGTGATCCATATTGAAGTATGCATATTTGAAATCTTTTGCCTAATGCGAATGAAGAGAATGGGTTTATATGTGTTAGGCTTCTGACTACCATATTCTTCTATTGCAGATATCCCTTGACAGGCTACCAAGCGTTTTGCATATGTTTGGCTTCTATTGATTCAAAGCTTTGTTGCACAGTATAGAGAAATTTTCTGCGCCGCTACGTTTTGTAGTTCAACCTCCGAACACAAGCTTTCGACCTTCTCATCTTGTTGGCTTTTACACCCCATCTCACTAAACGCCATGCAGGGCAAAAGTGAAAGCCAAACAAACAAAGATGCGAAAAAATGGTTTGATTGAGAAAAGAAAAATATATGGTGGTTTGGTTCATTAAAGCATACAAAAGGCAAATTAAGATTTGCAGATTTGGTACCTGTATTTTCTACATCAGATGTATGTTTTGTTTTTTGGCTGTTTAATGTCTAAAACCATTGTGTTTTTTCATTCACATAATGAATTTTTCATTGGAGGTTCTAGCTTCAGGTACTTGCATCTTCATACTCACTTCAAGAGTTCCATCTTTTAGAACACTCCGAAAGAAAAACAATAGCAATACTAAAGGCCTCCCACAAAGACCAACTAAGCCCAAAATAGGGGTCTAAGCAATAAAAAAAAATAAGCAAAACGGTCCATGGGAGAACAAAAAAAAAAACCCTGGCCCAAAAACAAAAGCCCTTAGATGAGGCCCTATCTTTTAAAAAAGGCTGACCCAAAAATAAAAGCCCTTAGATGAGGCCCTATCTTTTAATCGTTGGATCAAACTGACCAATTTAATCCAATGGTTAAGATAAGACCTCACACCATAGAATTCTATGTAAGAACACACGTCCCTAGTGAAGAAGGGGTCAAGAAGCAACAAACCTGCACTAACAAAAAACAACCAACCTCAACCTCAAATAAGCACATGAGAAACGGACATTAGGATAAATTCATACTTGCAAAAAAAGAAAGTCCCAAATTTTAGTGATGTATGGTTACCTGGATATTCTTGAGCAAATAAAGTAGAGTGCTGCTAAACGAACCCTAAAATTAACTGAGTACACCCTATGATCTAAGTACACCTTAATATTTAAATTAAATTGTAAAATTAACTAAGTACACCTTATTTAACTACCAAAAATACCCCTAGTACACCCTAATACAATCTATCACAATTCAATATATTAAAATTACATTTTTTTAAATGTAATTTAAAATTAGTTTGCTATGCCAAGTCAAATGTTTGTGTGCTTCCACCGGTTGTGAGAGTTCATTATGCTAAAATTTTGCATTGGCAACGGATAAAATCTATTTCCTATTATTAGGCTCCCCTACCGCTGTATCATGTATTGGTACATAAGAGCTTGTAGATACTTGGTCTTTGAACCTTCTCTTACTGTCTTAGCAGCTACAACACAAATAACATATAAGAAGTATGTTTTTTGTAACTTCGAACCTAGTACAATTGCAAAAGTTTGCAGAAGTTCGAGTTTTCTGAGTCTAAACTGCTCAAGAATCTTTTGAGTCTTTATTGGGATATTTGATGCTTTCTGTTTCTAAAAAATGGTGGTAGTGGTGAAGGAAGAGGAAGAAAAAAGGGCCCTAAACCCAAGAAGAGCCTGGGTGGTTGATGATGGTGGTGGTTTTTAAAGCGGGTTTGGTATTATTGGAGAGAAGAGGAGGCTTAAGAAGCAATGGAGGTTGATAAGTGTTTGTCTGCCTGTTTCCCTCATGGCTTTGCCATTTCGTGGCCTTTTCTTATTAAAATTAGAGTGTGCTTATTAAAATTACATTTGTTTTACAATTTAATATATTCTTTTTGGTCATTTTATATTAGGATAAATTAGTAATTCAATAAATAGTTTAGTAGTAGGGTGTACTCAGTTAATTTTAGGGTTCATTTAGCAGCACTCATAAAGTATGCTTCAATCTTCTTATAATGATACACCAATATGAGCAAACAAAAGTATAGATTAGACTTTTATTAGTATGTAATAAATACCATCACCTATATAACTTGATAAACTTTCATTAATTGATTGGTATGCAAACCCTTGATTATTTTTCATGTTCTAGAGGTCCTCGGGTTTTTATCAGAATTGCTAGACGAGAGAGTTCACATTTGAGTTTTATATAAAGAAAAGAACAGGAGAAAAGGGTCGATTGAATTTGTTGAATATGCATGCATCTCACTAAAAATCAAATTAATGATAAAAAGATAAAATTATTGAAAAGATAAGTTATTCCTATATCCCAAATGTCAATTCGTAGCATAGACGGTCATTTTCTCCTTCTTCTCCAAGTGGGACTAGAAGACCAAAGTAAACAAAACTAAGCTCTTTATTCGAATCATCATTCTCCAGTTTTTCCAAAAGTAAATATTATTTTATGAAATAAATGCTAAATAAAAAGAAGGCTTTTTATCACAAAACGTCCTTGACGTTTGCGAAACTATCAGATTGCATCCTTAAAATTTTTTTGTATCACTCATGGTCCCTAACGTTAATATAGGTGCTCTTAAATAGTCCCTCTGTAAAAAAAAACTAGTCCATCGTTAAGCTCGAATGGACCTTTTCTGGGTCGGTGGTGAGACTGCAATTAAAGTTCATATCAAATATCAAACACTGATTGGTTGCTAAGAAACTGAATGGAAAAACAATATAAAAACTCAAGCTTGTCATGTTTCTTTCATTGCTGGTTTCCCAGTGAACGAAAAGAAACAAAATTCCAAACTCAAAATTTTGTTGGCATCAAAGAGGTAACAAAAAGTAGCAAAATTCGAAGCAAACCTCGTGCATATGCCATAAAGAAGCGTGCCAGAGAGCTTTATGAGCCCATCTTGCCCAAAACTCCATTCCCACCTAAAATTTACATATATAAAATCTAAATCAATTCAGCAGTTTTCAGTGTAAAGAAAAAAAAACTTCAAAATCAATTCAATTTAATTAAGTTTCCCCAATTGAGAAGCAGTCAGTGAACTTATAGCAGCACCAACAGATAGAGCAAATGTACCCAACATTTCAGACAAAGGCACATTCCCACCCTACGCAGAAAAAAAATCACCCAATTCAAAAACTCAACTAGAGAAGGTAAAGTTCGTAACCTTTGTGGTTTAGGGAGCATAGAGAAATTTGGCTGTGTTTGCTATAAGGAATCTGGCGGAGAGAAAGAAGAAGAAGAAGAAAAGAAAGAGAGAAGGGAAGGAAAGAAATTTTATTTTTATTTTTATAATTTTGAATTGATTTGACGATTATATCCCTGGATTTAACAGTTTTTTTGACAGAGGGACTATTTAAGAGCACCTATATTAACGTTAGGGACCATAAGTGATACAAAAAAACTTTAAGGATGCAATCTGATAGTTTCGCAAACGTCAGGGACGTTTTGTGATAAAAAGCCTAAAAAGAAAAATCAATCCTAAAGATTAGGAAGTGCGCAACAAACCAAAAACACTCAAACTACCAATCATGTGATTACATTATTGGTTTCTTCTTCTTTGTCTGTTCCACACTCTTTATTAATAATTGATAAATTGGATGTATGCAGATTTGTGCCACACAACAAAGCAACATAGCTAATACATATAGAGACAATAAAAAGGAGATATTTAGTCATATACCCATTCTTAACACTAATAATATAGATAAATCCTATACCATTTAATTTCTATAAAAAAAAACCTATTAAATTTAATTTTGATTATTAAATTACTTTGATACCCTATTGAGTGTTTTGGATTTTTTTTTTATGAGGTTTTGGGGTTGGGTTTGTTTAAAGAAATCAATGGTAGTTTTGTAATTTAAAAGAAGTTAAAAGCCTTTTTGATATGTTGTAAATGAGTTTTGGGTGTGTTTCTAAAGTTCATTTCATATATGGTTTTTTTATATAATTTGGGCTCCTATATTGGGTATAATAATGAATCTAAAAAAAAAGAAGGTAATAACATATATGAGAACAAGCATGTGAAGAGTTAATAATCATCAAAAAGATGAGAAGCAGTAACCTTGTTTATCTTCTCAGGCCTTGTTTGGTGAGCTAGACTAGATTGGATATTTTCAATTAAAATGGACATGGATCCTATCCATTGTTTGGTGAGCTTAAGTGTGTCTAGGACTCGATATGGGCATGGGATCAATGTCCCAAATAACTATGGTTCCAGAACCTAAGCCCATATGTGGGTTTAGAATCCGAGTATTTTCCAGAGAGCCAGCCTGCCTCTTCGCTCTTCCCTTAGAGCAAGTGCAGCGCTAGGGCCCTGCCAAGGCAACAGGGCCCCCTAGGCCCCAATTCCCCCTACAGCACTACAACACCAGCCCGGGCAAGCCCACGGGCAAATATGGATTGGGCTCTTGCCCGAAGGCGCTGATGTTAGCTGTGATGTCACGTTGACGCCAACGTTGACAGCCCCCAACAGTAAGACGCCACATGGCGCTTCCCGGACGCTCCAATTGAATTTTGTCCAGAAATCCGACGGCCTTGATTTTTTTGGCTTTTTGGCTAAAAAAAATTGTAAAAAAATTTGAAAATTTTTAAATAAAAAAAACCAAAAAATTCTGGATTTTTTTCCCTATAAATACCTAACAAATTTGTTCACTTTCCACACCAAATCTTCATACAAACTCTTCTCCTTCCAATATCTTTTACTTTTCAATCACATTTTTCTACTACTTTCCATTTGTATCAAAAAACAAATGGCCTCTTCTATCGAAGCCGAAGGCGTGTGGGCAACTTAGGAAGAAATTGTGTTGTGTGAGTGTTGGGTGAAAATTAGTCATTGCCCTGTCACGGGCAATGAGATGAAGTTCTCTCATATGTGGAGAAAAATTCATGGAGAATTTTGTGAAAGATCGGGTTCGCCTTGGACGGAAATGGCCTTGTCTAGTAGGTGGAAAATTTTGAATAAAGAATTAGGGAAATTTAGAGATGCGTTGGCAAAAACGAGGGACAACATTTGAAGCGGTCAAAATCTTGTCGATGAGGTAAAATATTTAGAAATGCCTTTTTTATTCAATTTAATGTAACTTTTTTTTTCTTGCATATTCAATTTTTTTTCCTTGCATTTCCAATTTGTTTATATTTTCTTGCATATTAATTTTTTTTTTCTCTTGCACTTCCAATTTGTTTATATTTTCTTGCATTTCCAATTATTATTTTTTAATAGATTATACAAACACAAATGTGGTCCGGTGTCATGGGGCCAGGCAAAAAAAGTTTCATGAGTCACCAATGTTGGGAAGTTGTGAAGAATTGTTCAAGATTCAAAATTATTTCCACTGGTCCGACGGTTGCGTTGAATGAGACGCCGCTCCACGATTCGCCGGCAACCGATTCGCCATTAGACTCCCCAACGGATCAAGACTCACCACTCCAACGTGTGTCGAGACCTTTTGGGAGAAAGGCGGCAAAGGCCAAGAGAGGAAGCACTTTGAATAATGAATGTGCACAATTTTTGGAGCAAATTGCTAAAAACGGCACACTGAGAATTGAGAGAGACTTGAAAAGAGAAGAAGCGGACAAAGCATGACATGAAGCATTTGCAATTCAAAGGCAGCATGCACAAGAATAAGACATGGAGGACAGAAAGATGAAAATCATGGCCATGGATACGAGCCATATGTCTCCTGAAACAAAGTCCTATTGGAAGCTAAAACGAAGGGATGTGATGAGAAGAAAGCTTTTCCATGATGATAGACCTAGCAATACGGATTGGTTAAATGATCAAAACCATTAGGTTGTATTGAAAGATTTGCCATATGTATTAATTTGTTGTATTGTTTCCCTTTTATTCAATAAAGATAGCATTAAATAATATGACTATTTATTAAAAACATTTGCACATCAAAACAAAGTATAATTAAAAACAAACCTTAATTTATTGCAAACAACACACAAAACAAAGCATAATTAAAAACAAAGCACAATTCCAAACACACCACACACAAAACAAAGCATAATTAAAAACAAAGCATAATTCCAAACAAAGCATTAAACTTGACTTCATCCACTGTGATTGCATTTCATTTCCCATAAGTGTTCGATCAAGTCAACTTGGCGTATCTTGTGAACATATGAAGATTGCATTTCCTTATAACGATCAATCATGGGGTTGTTGTATCGATCATCCCAAATTAACGGTTCGTGCTCCATTAGCTGTCCATTTGCTCTCATCGGCCTTTCATAAATTCTTGTCAACGCCGTGCTCATGGGATTGGGTTCGAACACCTCTGGAGTATCATACTCATACTCATTCTCCACAATCATGTTATGGAGGATGATGCAAGTCATCATAATGCGATATTGTTGATTTGGTACGTGATTTGGGGGGAATGACCTCGCAATACATTGTTGAACACCGGGGATTGACCAAGCACATTGAATTCATTCTGAGATCCGAAAACTTCGAAGAAGTTCGAAGAAGGCATGCCAAACCCAAATGTCGAGTGAAGCTATGGCCTCCAGAATTATACTTTTTTTAGCTCTTTCGATTCCCATAATCTCATTGCCAAGCAATTGGGCAATTCTTCCACTACTAGTGCATGCAATTAATGCTTCCAATCATTCCTGTGAAATCTCAAGCCTCGACTTTTTGTACAAGCCTTCAGAGGCCCTTAGTCATAGGTCTGTGAAGGTACTACCCCTTGTAGAGATTTTCTATTGCATCATAGAATCTCACCAAGCACTCTAGGATAGTTGATTTTCCCATCCCCGCAATCTCATCCACCTGCTCTGCAGATGCCCCATAAGTAAGCATCCGCAAAGCAGCTGTAATTTTTTGCTCCGGAAGAAGACCTAAAACCCCCAACAACATCATACTTCTGAATGAAGTATGTGTCATAATTGCAAATATCATGCATGATTTTTTTTTGGAACAAATGAGGCTGCATTCTATATCTCTCTCAAAAATAAGAAACATGATATAATGAATTTGGGATAAAGTAATCTTCCAAGAGATTCTTACCCCGAGACTGCCTATGTCTATCAACGTTCGGGGCACGACGACGGTGGTGTTGCCTTGATTCATTTAGCATACACACCGCTACAACCATTTCTTCCTCCTCTTCATCGGCCTCACAATCTTCTTCAGCACGTTTGTGCCTGATTTCTTCCTCTTCTCACTCTTGCCTCTCCAACACCCTTCTCAGGTTAGACATTGAGAGTATAATGTGTTTTGTAAAATCTGAGAAATGAAAGAATAGAGAAGATATGGCGTGAGAGGTATGAGTTGAGGGTGTAGTTTTATAGAGGGATTTAGATGATAGAGATGACATGCGGCGCAATTTTAGAGGGTGAAAATCTTATCTGAAATATAAGATTATAATTTTTTTTATAATAAATATCAGAAAATCTTATCTGAATTTTGATGGACACGTGACAATTGAAAATCTTATTCGAAAATTTAATTCGAATTTTTTTTTTGAAAATGTTATCTGAAATTTTAGGTGAGAATTTTATAATAAATAGTGACACGTGGCAACTGAAAATATTATTTGAAAAGCTTATCAAAATTAACGGTTTAAGTATAAAAAAAATAGAAAATAAAGTAAATTGAATAGTGTTTGCCCTTGCCCTTTGGGGTGGAACCAAAAAAAACAAGGTTGGCACTATTCATGTGAAACCTTGCCTTGCCCTTGCCTTTTGGGGTGGAGGTGCTCTTAACAAGCATGCCTCTTCCCAGGTTCTTCTCTTCTCTCTCTTCCTTTCTTTCTCTATCTTTGTGATTTTCTCCTCCCTCTTTTTGTTTTTTTGTCGAGCCCCCTTTCTTCTTCTCTTCTTCTATTTCTTCTTTGATGCTCCCTCATATTTCAAGCAATCTTCTCACTTCTCTCTCTCTCTCTCTCTCGGAAATAGGAATAAGAAAAATGGAAGGAAATGGTGGGTTTGTGGAGGAGGGAAGAAGTTCTTAGACCATAATTTTTATTTATCATTTTCTGGGTTTTGCGCCTAAACTCGGAATTGGGGCCCCTTTCCTTCAAAAGTGGAAGAAGATATTTGTAGCATCATGTTTGTTTTCTGTTATGCTGATTCCATTGTTTCTCTACGTTCCTATGATCAAGGATGATATCAAGTGCAATCTGACATAAACTTGAAGATAGCCACTCTTCTTTTAAGATCAATCACTGATCTTTTCTACATATTTGACTTATTTCTTCAATTAATTGTGATTATTTTTTCATCTTCTAGGTTTTTTAATTTTTTTGTTGAATATAAATATTGATTATGTAATTTGATGCGTTTTTAATTAATTTTTTTATGATATTAAATAATCTAATAAACAATAAATTAATTTTGAAATTTAAAAAATTTAAGAAAAGAAGTCCAATGTTGTCTAGTGTGGCTTGGACTTAAGTTTAATCTAGTCTAATGCTCTACCAAACAACTCAATAGTACTTGAAGTCTAAGCCAGTCCTTTCCAACACTCCAAGCTCAATCTTAACTAGTCCAATTCAACCCACCAAACGGGGCCTCAAGTGTCTATTCATCTTCTCCCAAAACAAAAACAATGTGAGAATCATATATAATAGGGTGAGATTTTTTATGGGGTTGTTATTTATATCACTCTCTCACAAAGTCTCAAAACAAGAATAATGAAATATCTCAAAATTGGTAAGTTTTTGAATACCACCAGACTTGTATTGATGATTTTAAAATCCTAATTGAATACTATCGAATTTTTATTGATTATTTAAAAATCATAATTGAATAGCACCATACTTTTTCTAATCTTAAAAAAAAATCTATTAAAATTTGGCTTTTTATCACAAATGGTCCTTGACGTTTATGAAATTATCACGAATGGTCCTTGAGGTTTTTTTGTGACACTAATAGTCCTTAACGTTTGGACTTTTTATCACAAATGGTCCTTGCTGTCAAAAATTCTGTTAAGTGTATGATGTGGAAGATAAGTGGAGCCCACATGTACAATCACATCGTGACATGTGGATTAAATAAATAAATAAATATTTTTTTATTATGAAAATCCATTAAAAAAACCTCTTAGAGAGTAGAGAGAGAGAGAGAGAGAGAGAGAGTAAAAAACCATTTAGCCTCTCTCTCTCTCTCTCTCTCTCTCTACTCTCTAAGAGGTTTTTTTAATGGATTTTCATAATAAAAAAATATTTATTTATTTATTTAATCCACATGTCACGATGTGATTGTACATGTGGTCTCAACTTATCTTCCACATCATACACATAACAGAATTTTTGACGGCAAGGACTATTTGTGATAAAAAGTCCAAACGTTAAGGACTATTAGTGTCACAAAAAAACCTCAAGGACCATTCGTGATAATTTCGTAAAGGTCAAGGACCATTTGTGATAAAAAGCCTTAAAATTTTAATTGAATACACCCGCTCAATTCAATATACCCTGTTTTCTTTTAAAATTCCGCCTCATTAAGTCTTACTGTCTCTCTCACTCTCAACCTCCTCTCCCCAAATCCGCAGCCAACTTCTTCCCGATTTCTCTATTGCTCTCTCTCAGTCGATCCCGCTCTCTCAGCCAACTTCTTCCCGATTTCTCTATTGCTCTCTCTCAGTCGATCCCGCTCTCTCAGTCGCTCCCGCTCTCACAGTCGATCTGGCTCTCTCAGTGTCGCTCCCGCTCTGTCTTCCTCTCTCGATTTTTCTCTCTTTGAGGTAATATCTCTAAACCCCAATTTTCTGTATTTTGAGCTCATAAGCACAACAAATTACTTGATGGGTCAATTGCTAGTTATTGTGACAAATTTTGAATTATCTAAAAAGCTCACTGGTCAAAACTGCTGAATGTGGAAGTAAGGAAAAAAATAGAGTTTTTAGTTCAATAAAAGAAATAGTTTAAATTTTTAAACATTCTCTGCCTTTGGCTCCAAAATGTAAGATTTTGGGGAAGAATATTAGTTTCTAGTTTGGTGTTTATTGTAAGATATTGCATTGGTTTTTCATTCTGTTTGATTGTATGATTGTATATTTTTTGTCGAGTTGGGTCTATTTGTTGCCACTTATGGTAGAGTTATATTACTCCTATTGGGGGAAAAATGTATTGATCTTAGGCTTTTTAACATCCAGTCTTTAGTTCTTAATTCTTATCTTCTTTATGATGCCATGTTCAACTCATTGTTATTTCTTGGGACAAGGAATTTTATTTTGTGTGTATGTTGTGGAAATTTTATACAATACAGCAATTATGAAAGTGATTATATCTTTTTGGATTGGTTTTATATAATATTGGGCTGTTAAGAGTCGGTAATTACTATTCAGAACTTCATAAATGTTAAAGGATTTTGTATCTCATTCAATAGGTTACTAGCTAGCTTGAAAGCAGAGAGATGGGAAGGTCTGAATTCAAGTGTGTGTGCGTGTGTGTGAGGAATGCTATTAAACAAGTGTGTGTAAGAGCTCAAATGTGTTTTGACATTGATGGATTCTATTGTTGTTGACTGATATTGAGTGCCTTCAGTTTGATTGATCATTGAAACATGTAACTGAGTATCTCCTTTGTCTATTGAATGGTGAGTTTTATTTATAATTATTGATTAGAGAAAGATTATATTTTCAAGTTATTTCAAGGCTTCAAAAAGGGAAAAAAAGTTTCTTAGTATTTGTAAACCTTTGCTGACGGATTATGAGTTTGTTTTGAATTCTTTTGGTGCGGACGTATCTGATTCTAAAGTTATTTTCTATTTTGAAGTTTGAGCTGAAATGGAAAGGAACTCAGCAGCATGTGTGATGGAATGGAGCATAGAGCTAGAAAAGGCCCTGCGCTCCAAGAAACCAGGTCGATCGCTCGAAGGCATTTCAGAAATCAGTCCAAGACTCCAACAGTTAAGTAAAGAACCAGACCCTTCTCCAGCTGTCTACCACTTGTTCGACCTAATTCCTGGCGAGGACAAGCTCTTCTCCAATGCCATCATTCTTCGTCTTGCCAATGCCTTCGAATTTGGAGACAAGCACACAAGGGTCTGTATTGTCAAGGCCTTTCTGTTTGAGTACAGGAAGAGGAACAAATGGAAAGAGTACAAAGGAGTTTTGTGCAAAACTCGGGTTCATATGCAGGCAGAATTGCTGAGGAGAGTTAAGGTTGTGTTTGACAATGAGGATGTTGAAGATCGGGCTTTGGCTTTGGGTCTGTTTGGCTGTTGGGCACATTTTGCTAAACCGACTGCGAGTATGCAATACTTGGTGCTTTCTAGTATGGTTTGTTCTCATGTCTTGGAGGTACAAGCAGCGTTATTTGCAGCAGGATGTTTTGCTGAGTTATCAGAAGACTTTGCATGTGTTGTCTTGGAGATGCTGCTTCATATGATGAGCTCACCAGAAACGTTGCCTGCTATAAGGTTGGCCGGAGCACGATTATTTGCCAAACTTGGGTGCTCCCAGTCTCTTGCAAATAATGCTTACAAGGTTTAATTGTAATTCAATTTTTTTACCTGACTAATATTGGAAACTGTTGCATTTAGAGTATTAGTTTTTCACTTATGTATTAGATTCTAATGTTCACTGAACGCTGCTTTGTTGCAGGCAAGTCTAAAATTGCTGTTAGAGTTCTCAGATGAGTATTACCAGGTTGCGATGCTGGTTTCCCTCTCAAAACTTGCTTCCAAGTCAACCATTCTTATATCTCAGCAGGTAATTATTTTGGTAGCACCCACCCTCTCTCAAAATTCTTGGCCCATAATTCTTATTGCTATCTTAATGCAGGTGGACCTGCTTCTCTTGTTTCTTAGCCATGAAAAAACTCTTCATCTGCGAGCAACAGCATTAAGATGCCTACATTTTTTTTTCAGTCAAGGAATGTGTCATGTTCCTGTAAATGGATATCTTGTGAAAACATTGTTAAGCATACTAGATGAACCTCAAATTCCAACATCCATGCTTTGTGAAGTTCTTCAGACGTTAAGAAAGGTTGTTTCTCAGCTCATACAGACGAACTTGTTATTTGTTGTTCAATTTATGTTGTCTCACATTCAGCATTTTCGCAGATGATTTTATTTATGCCACCCAATCTACCTACTGATGTCCTTGAATCTTCGAAGCTTTTAAGCATTACTGAGAATGCATCCCGATCTCCTATCATGACCGAGAGCCTGTTGGCTATTTCTGTTTTGGTAGATATGTCAAGAAGACTAAAAGGAAGTACAGGGATGGGATCTCTTGTGCGTTGTTCCTCTCTTCAACCATCTCAGGTGATCTTGCTTATCATAGATCAGATCACCATATTGGTGAAGCCAATTTTGGATCTTTGTCAGGCTGACAGTGTTGAGTTTCCACAAGTTAACTGCCTGTTCAATCTTCTTTTCCTTCTAATCCGAGAATATCCGGATTTGCATGTCTTAGTGCTGGATGAAATATCTGTTTTAGTGAAGTCTCTCTCGTATAGTGTAGACTTGAAAGGAGAGAACAGTAGAATTATCAGATCAAAGCTTACGATACTTGGTGCTTTCTAGTTTGGTTTCTTCTCATGTTTTGGAGGTACAAGCAGCGTTATTTGCAGCAGGATGTTTTGCTGAGTTATCAGAAGACTTTGCATGTGTTGTCTTGGAGATGCTGCTTCATATGATGAGCTCACCAGAAACGTTGCCTGCTATAAGGTTGGCCGGAGCACGATTATTTGCCAAACTTGGGTGCTCCCAGTCTCTTGCAAATAATGCTTACAAGGTTTAATTGTAATTCAATTTTTTTACCTGACTAATATTGGAAACTGTTGCATTTAGAGTATTAGTTTTTCACTTATGTATTAGATTCTAATGTTCACTGAACGCTGCTTTGTTGCAGGCAAGTCTAAAATTGCTGTTAGAGTTCTCAGATGAGTATTACCAGGTTGCGATGCTGGTTTCCCTCTCAAAACTTGCTTCCAAGTCAACCATTCTTATATCTCAGCAGGTAATTATTTTGGTAGCACCCACCCTCTCTCAAAATTCTTGGCCCATAATTCTTATTGCTATCTTAATGCAGGTGGACCTGCTTCTCTTGTTTCTTAGCCATGAAAAAACTCTTCATCTGCGAGCAACAGCATTAAGATGCCTACATTTTTTTTTCAGTCAAGGAATGTGTCATGTTCCTGTAAATGGATATCTTGTGAAAACATTGTTAAGCATACTAGATGAACCTCAAATTCCAACATCCATGCTTTGTGAAGTTCTTCAGACGTTAAGAAAGGTTGTTTCTCAGCTCATACAGACGAACTTGTTATTTGTTGTTCAATTTATGTTGTCTCACTTCCAGCATTTTTGCAGATGATTTTATGTATGCCACCCAATCTACCCTCTGATGTCCTTGAATCTTCGAAGCTTTTAAGCATTACTGAGAATGCATCCCGATCTCCTATCATGACCGAGAGCCTGTTGGCTATTTCTGTTTTGGTAGATATGTCAAGAAGACTAAAAGGAAGTACAGGGATGGGATCTATTGTGCGTTGTTCCTCTCTTCAACCATCTCAGGTGATCTTGCTTATCATAGATCAGATCACCATATTGGTGAAGCCAATTTTGGATCTTTGTCAGGCTGACAGTGTTGAGTTTCCACAAGTTAACTGCCTGTTCAATCTTCTTTTCCTTCTAATCCGAGAATATCCGGATTTGCATGTCTTAGTGCTGGATGAAATATCTGTTTTAGTGAAGTCTCTCTCGTATAGTGTAGACTTGAAAGGAGAGAACAGTAGAATTATCAGATCAAAGCTTCTATTTAAGGTGTACAGATTTTTGGTGGCCTTTCTCGAAAATCTCACTGAAGCTGGTGCCATCTCCACCGAAGTATTTGACAAAGTGAAGCTTCTAGTCGAACTTGTATGCCAAAGCAACTTGTTTGAATGTTATACATACACACTCTACTCTCTGTTGCTGCGTTGTCAAATAATTTGGGGTAACATGGGAAATGAGAGTGAGGGAAGTCGCAATCCTGATAAAAACTCGGGCATATCTCTTGATAATTACTCAATGAAGCATGAACTTCGTACCATTGAATGTGCAAAGAGGATGCTGGCAGAAAAAAATAATTGGCCTGCTTATAGAGTCGGGGTGTATGCAGTGTGTCAAGGAGATTGGCTGACCTCGACTTTTATATTCAAGCAATTAGTATTAAAGGTTCGTTCTAATTCCTGCAGCTGCTGGGTGAAGTCATTAGTTCAATTTGCTGATTCTGAGAGGAAACTAGAGCTGCTGCTATCACCAAAACAAGGGTTAGAGACATATAAATTACATCTTACACCTTCCAGTAATGATTTAGGTTGCCAAGATGCAGCGAGTAATATCAAGGAGCATATTTACAGCAAAGAGCTAGCAGCAGCTTACAATGGTCTTTGTTCTTCTTTGGAAACATTAAAAGTTGGTGATGTCAAAATGGGCCACACTTTTTTTTTCCAACACTGGTTTTTGTCCTTAAGAGTGAAGGTAATAAAAGCTGTGGTGGATATAGTTAAAATTTTGGGAAACATTCAATTTGACCAGGACAACACTACCAATACTGGAAAGGTTGAGAAACTTATGGTTGGATACCTCATATCTTTGCAGAAAATTACTCAAATATCTCTGCAGTTGAAGAGGCTAGCACAAGAATTTGATCTAGTTACAACATCTTTCATTGATATGGACAAAAAGAGTTCAAAAATAATTTCGGAACTTGCAATGAGTTGTTCGCTGTTGGCCTTCTGTACTGGATTTGCTCTCTACATTCCAGGCCTAATTAAACCTATTTCTAATAGTGGTCTGGGAATTCTAGAGAGAGATTTAGATGCAATGTTGGTTCAAAATCTAGTTGGACGGTTGGGGAACACTAACCATGAAACCAGTAAAAATCTATGTCTGCTATTGGAGGCGGGTAGAAATCCCATGGATTGTTTTCACATGCAGTCAAGAACCCAAGCATGTAAGATTGGTTCTAAAGCAAGGGATATTCTTAGTGTTTGTAATTATGCGGTTTCAGGGATTGCTGGCTTGAAAAGGAAGGCAAACAGAGTGCATAATGAGGAAGGACTATCCCAATTACCCAAGGATGGCTTAAAGCTTATGTATGACATTCTTATGAAATGGATGCAAATCCCTTTCCGTACGCCCACGTACTTCTTTAAATTCAGGTACACTGTCACACTGTTTATTTTAACTAGAAAATCTTTTTGTTCATTTCTCAACATCATTTGGCCTTGATTTTGAGTTTATAAAATGGAATGAAAAATAAAAAGGAAGAGGACAAACCAAGAGTAGAAAACCTTAGCTGCCCCTCCTTTTGATTTGATGTTTAAAAGGGATACTTCATGATAAGAGAATCTCTCTATACATATCCTATGCTTTATCCAGTTTTAACTGTGTAATTTTTGTCAGGTTATCTATTAACATCATTTTATTAATTATACGATTTTTTCTTTTCCATTTACACCATCAATCTAACGTTTATGATTTACATAAATTTCAGGCCTTGCCATGGGTCAGAACTCTTCGCTGTCAACGAAACTAGAAACCCAGACGGAATATATGTTTCCCCAGGCTTCAACTTGTCATTAAATCTGTGTCTTCAATTAAGAAATGTGGCACCAGATATCCCAGTCCGGTTTAAAAACTTGTACTGCATGCTCTACAGTAGAGTATCCTTTCAGGAACCAGCAGAAAGTGGAGTAAACAATCAGCAAAAGCAAGGTAGTTATCAAGCTTGCGAAACTGATGACATGGTAGAGATGAATGAAAAGCTGTTGCAGTACGTAACAGAGTGCAGTACAAAAAAGAGTAATAAGCGTCGAAGGGGCAACAATGATGGTGAGTTTGTAAATTCGTTCGTGCGTTTCGAACTGAATGAAAGAGGGCAAGGGTTCTCAAATTGCTTGCTTGATGTTTCTGCTTTTCCAGTGGGTTCTTATAGAATCAAATGGCATAGCTGTTGTATTGATAGCCAGGGTACTTGTTGGACCCTCCCCCATTTGAATTTGGGACCTGTATTTACTGTACATAGGTTATAGGTTAATTTTTTTTATAAATTAAACCAAAGTTGTAAATGATCTTGTTCTCTGTATTGATTCTACTGTACAGTTTGTAATTTTTCCAATCTACTTTATGAAGAACTTGTATCCTGCAATATAGCCAATGTCTGTTCAATGTTGGGATGTACACTTGGGAAGCTTGAATTGTCTATTTTGTGAGATTCATGTGTGTGAGTGCAAAGCCAGAACAGACAACGTGCTGTTCATCCTGCATTTAGACTTTGGAAGCTTGACGATGGCATTGCTTTTCACTAACGATGCTCATGCCAATATGGCATAAAACTTTGAAAAAAGAAATGGAGACTAAAGCCTGAGCCATGCATATCGCTAACAGGTAAATATCACTGATTAAAGCTGATAGGTTCTTTTTATAAATGGAGCTGAAGACTGAACCATGTATATTGGGAACTCTGCTTCGTTACTTGTTTGTTGCTGATATACATCTCAGCTTTATCAAGACTGATATAATGTCTGTTGCAGTGGAGATATTGGCTAATTATCACATTTTAACCTGTTGAACTCACAATATGGTTCTTCTTGCTTAATTGTGTTGGTTTTGGATACGGAGATGGACATTTGTGAGCATGAGTGTTCGTTTTAAGTATCATTTAGTTCTAAATATGATCCTCGTCCTTATTTTGCGAGAATGGAGTTAAACAACACTACATCTTCCTCCAAGTTAAACTTATGTTTAATAGAATTTAGTTTGTGTTTTTATAGGTTTTGCGCGAACAAATCTTTATTCTCATTTGCTTCTCTACTCATGAATTTGACTATTGTATAAATTCTGTGGTTTGCAATTGCAGGGATTTGATGTGATCCTAAGAAAAATTAGACAGAAAACAAATTTGCCTTTTGATTAATTTGTGTTGTGTTATTTTGGTATCAGTAAACTTTTGTTCTAATTCTTGTGTTGATGTAGTGGATATCTTGGATATCTTGTTAACTTGGTTGAAATGAAAAGCTTTCTGATCAGTTTTGGTAAATATGTCTTCATTATTTTGTTCTAGGTTGTGCAAATAATTGAAATTATAACATGGTTAAGCTTTAGTTTTGTTGCTTTTAAATTTCAGTGTCATTTTTAATAGTTAACTTCTGATTCGAATGAACTATATTTTATGCCATCAAGATATATTGAAGATATTATCTTTTTAAAATTTATTTTATCAATATATCTATGAATCAATATGAGAAATTTTTATCTGGAAAAATGATTGGATTCAAATATATTATAAATCAAACACAAAATAATATTATCTAGCAAATCCATCTTCTTAGTCTCATATTAGACCAAACTCATCATAGTATTATTTCTCAGCTAAGGTGTGAACTTTACTTTAAGGTGTGAACTTTACTTGCAGATGACAATAAGGGTGGTGCAAAAAGATGGGAGAGAAGACACCTTGGTTCATTAAGTTTATTCCTACTTGTAATTTTGATATCTTCACCAGCGCACGCACAATGCCCTTCTTTACCTTCAAACCCCAGCCCTAGCCCTACAAAAATGGTGAGATCCAAGAGACATCCCCCCACTCCTCTTCTTCTCTGTCTCCATCCTCTTCTTCTTCTCCTACTACCACTCCTCTCTCCCCTTTTCCTCCCCAAACCCAAACCCAAACCCAAACCCTAATTTCACTCTCCTTGCCCAAGACCCAAACTCTAACCCTAATTTCACCTTCATTGTCAAGGTCCTGACCTTCAACTGCCTCGAATCTGTTGCTCGCTGCCTTTGTTCCCTCGCTGTTGCTTGTTGTCAGCACTGTAATTCTGAGATGGTGATGCTAATTTCCAAATTCGAAAGGAATCTGGGCATACCGTATTGGAAGTGCTTCACAACATATGTAAGTATTATCTTCCCAAAACTCTTGTATGTAAAACACTAACCAAGATTGGGCCAACTAAATATGAACTCTTACATTGTAATCCCAAACTAAAAAATGTAATTTATTAAGTTTTTTTAGGGAGTTACAAGGTGTAGTGGCTATGAATGAGTGACTGCAGCCAACATGCCAACTGAATCTCACATTCAAAACCAGCTGGATGTGAAGGAACTTAATGCATATGCTAAAATAATACGTATAGTGAAGGGCATTAAAAATATACTCGAACTGTTGTTAGTTCTATCATTTTTGAATTTGGTAGTTAAATTGAGAAAAATATAAGAAATGTTTTGCCTATGTGGAAATCTTTTGGCTTTTCAAGTATATGTTTTGTAATTTTGTAATCCAGACAGCTATGGAAAAGTAAGAAGTGTTTGGCAATCTACAAAGGTGAATTTAGCAGTGGAAGTTTACTATTTGTAACCCAGTCAGCTGTGTATGGTACTCTTAAGTTTTCAACATTTCATATGCTTGCATCTTAACTTCACAATAGTGTTCACCCAAAACAAGATACATTCGTATTTATTCCACTTTGTTTATACGTTTTGCCTTTATCCATTTCATGTAAAAGTTGAAATGGTAACCTTTCTGGAAAAATGACTACAATTTCATGTCAACATATTTTTTTTCATGTAACCTTTAGGGTTTAGGGTTTATCATAATATCAACAATATGTGTTCACGGTTTCATACAACTTATCTTTGGACAGAATAGAAAACCCATTTCAGTTCAACAACTCTTACCTACATAATCACAAACCACCCACCCAATTAAAAACTTTGCAAGTTCATATTGTCTATACTACCAGTGGCGGACCCACAGAGGCGCAAGGAGGTGCAGTTGCACCTCCCCTCGCCGGAAAACACTGTGGTGGTGGCGCACTTTGCCCCTTTGGTTTGCCCACCAACTGTTTGTGTTTTTGCCTGAGTGAAACTCCATTCTATTTGATGAGCTGCTGTGCCTTTGTTTTTGTTGCGCTGCTGTGTTGTGCGCACAGCGCGTGCTCTGTTTTTTTTTTTTAAGTCCTACTGTTTGTGTTTTTGCCTGAGTGAAACTCCTTTCTATTTGATGTGCTGCTGTGCGTTTGTTTTTGTTGCGCTGCTGTGTTGCGCGCACAGCGCGTGCTCTTTTTTTAAAAAAAGTCTTTGCCCAAAACGACGTCGTTTTGAACCAGGCAAAAATAAAAATAAAAATAGAAATGCGCACAAGGCCTTACCCAATACGGAATCAGTATAGCATATTATATATAAACCCTATTAATAAAGAGCGGAGAGGAGCAATTCAATTCAAAACTATAAGCTCTGTTTGTTGAAGTCTCTCTTGCGGCAGTCAGATTCAGACCCAATCCTTTTCCAAGGTTTGTGATTTTTTTGCTTATGTTGTTGTTCTCTTCTATTTTTTCTTTCTTATGCTTTTTTTTCCTCTCTTTTTCTTTTTCATAATATGTTTTTTTTCTTCATATATATATTTTCTGATTTGGCTGTCTCTGTATTTGTATAATCATTAGCAAACTCGAGAGAGAAGAAGAGGTTGCGTAGTGCACAGCTAGAGGTATGATCAATTACAATTTGATTATCTAATTAATAAAGTAATATACATTTTGTAATATTATTTTTTTCCATGAATTATTAATGACGTTAGTACTGTTTAAATTTGAAGGATATTTGATTCTCTAAATTTTGTTGTTGTTGAGCTTTTAGCCTTTTAAAATTGCCCCTTCTCTGAAAAATTCCTGGATCCGCCACTGTATACTACACCCACCCAGTTAAAAACGTTGCAACTTCATATTGTCTATACTACACCCACACAGCTACCAATATCCCTGCAACAACTGTAAAGCAAGCTTCAACTGAAATAAGGGCATGGCATCATGGGAAATTTTGGCTAGGTAAACATTTGACATAAAAAACTCGCAGTATTTCAGAATGTACATCTCGCAGTCGCCCCTGAAACATAGCGAAGAAGCCCTTATTCATTGTACAACAAATGAATGTAATAAGACAATGAGTTCAGGTGAAATATTACTCACCTGCCAATATATCCCGCTTCCTCTAACAACCGGGGCAGCATTTTTGCAACCGGCTGCACTGCCTATTGGATGGCTTGGGTTCTACAGAGATTTGTTTTCGAATCATATACCCTTATTTCACAATTTTGTAAATTGAAAATAAGTAAGATCCAATGCCTTTATAGTTTGAAGGACATAAAAACGTAATTCACAGACGACCAAGGTTTAGCCAACTTAGGCCCTTGACCATTCCCAGTAGACCGTTGTTGTGCTTCATGTCCTCCTTTCCCATATACACCTTCATTTGATTGTAATCTAAGGCAACACATTTATGCATAGAGGCACATGAGTTATGCATCATAACGGATACCAAATTTACCAAATAACCATGCATAATTATGAAATAATACAGACCTGGAAAGTGGTGTCCAGTATCGTCCAGTCAGAACCCACCCACTTGCAAGAGCTGTTGTGCCTCTCCTGTAGCAAAAGCAAGGCCATGTGAATGTTCTACACAAAAGGGTTGTTTCCATTATTAAATCAATAAATCACTACATAGCATGGGCATTTTGACAAAATCCCAAATCAATCAATGCTTACCGAGTCATCCAACCAACCATCCTTGGTTAGCAACCGAAAAAAGAAGTTATGCAAAGCTTCCATACCTTCGTCTCCACATAAGCGCACATGTGAACTACATTTGTCAATCTTTATTATTATCAAATCCGTTTCACCAATAACTTAATAAGTCATCTCATAATACAACCATTTACATTTCACTAAGGACAAGCAATGGGAACTTACTTTTCTTTTTGTCCCCATTCCTAGCAGAATTTCACCACCTCTAGAAGGGAATCACAAGGAACTGGCCTTAAGGGGTCACCAACTGTGTCCTCCAAAATATTGGGAATTTCCCGACCTTGCCATCAAGTTTCCCTTGCCATTGCCCTTCGCCCCTTCGTCACAGGCCCAAGAGTCTCCTCTCCAGCATCCTCAGTCTTCCTCAAGAAAGCGTTGACATGACTGATAGAATCATTATGCATCCCAAATCATGTCATATTCACAATTTAGATCTTCAATTTTCTCTTATGTGTTCTACTTCTAATGGTACTTATTAGTTGTTTTCCAAGCTCCATTAAATCACTAAAATGATACCCTACACTCACATCACTAGATGGGCAAAGTAGGATGACAATGAGGGTCAAAGCAAATAGATAAAAGTTTCTGGAATTTTTAGAAAAGACAAGCAAGAAGTAGAATAAGCAAAGCAACAGCTACAAATCTTGGGGGATCTATTATGCAGATTAACTAGGAAGAAACAAATTACCACTAACAATAGCAAAAAAAAAAAACACAAAACAAAAAAAAAAACATAAATTTTGGAAAAAGGAAAAAAAATATTTAAATAGCAGCAAATCTTTATATAGAGTTACTATGCTTAACATGTTGAAGGTAGATGAAACACAACTAGTACTGAGAAAGAGTAATCTTACCCAGAAAATCAAAGCCCTAAAATCCCAAACAAAAATTAAACATTAAGTGAATGCAATAGAAAATGTGAACCTTAATATCAAAGAGAGAGGGAATTCGAGAGAAACGTATCAATTATGACCAATGAAAATAGGAGATTGTATTGAGAAAGGAGAATCTTTTTGAGATAAACAAGAGGGAGTCTGAAAAAAAATGAATTTAGAGGCAGAGGGATTGGGCAGGATTGGAAAAGGCGTGGTATGACACGTGGGCTAAGGGGAAAGTGCAGCGTATTCGTTTGTATTGTAAGCTTGCCTTTTCTCTTCAGCCGTTCAGATGACTTTGGATGGCTGGGATTGATTCTCATATAATGTTCTCATTTTAGCGTTCTCATTTGAACCAAGCATGCTGCTAATTAGGCCAACCTCGCTGGCCACTATTGCCTCCTATTTTCTATAGCATTATCCTTTCACCTTGGTGGTCGGAAACTTTTAACTTCATGAACAATACTACACTTCCCAACTTTTATTTCCAAACTAAGGTGAAGATTGAGATTTATTAATGTGGTTTTTTTGCGCCGCAATGCAATGTTCATATAAACAAGTGCCACATAAGTTGGGGAAAAAAAAAACCAAAAGCTGTTATCTGCACTTCAAAATAGTTATTTAGCTCATTCTTTTTAATTGTATATTTCTTTGGAATGTGAAAATATTTACTAGACTTTTCTTGTCCAAGTATCATACAAACATTGGCAGATCCACAGGCGCAAGAGATGCAGCTACACCTCCCCTTGCCGGAAACTTCCTTGGAGATGCCGGAATTTGCCCATTTGCTAGTGCCCACCACTTGTTCGACTAAATGCCTCAAATAAGTTGTTTTGTTTGCTGCTATGTGAGACCATAAATATTTACCTAAAATTGTTGGGCTCAATCTCATGAGCATGTAGGAAAACACGGTTCATCAATCAGAGCTCCACAACCAAAGTTATGAATTTTCGAAGGTTTTCTAGAATTGAAGCCGAGTCAATCTAGCACTTCTCATTTTGATTCTTTTTTAAATGGTCCAATAGCAAGCTGACATATGTCAATTTCTAATTGACCTAAATTAAAAAAATTCATTAAAAACTCATATGTGTGCCGAAAAATTCACCGAAAACTACCCCGAACTTTTGTTCACGTGTACTTTTATCTCGTGACCTCCAAATCACATGTGCTTTTGGTTAGATTCATTGGTATTGACTTTTGTTAGATTAATTATATAATTGAGATGAATTTTGTTCATATTTGATATGAATTTTGGTAAACTAATTGTGTCACTGACTTGGATTTGGTTCATATTAATTGATATTCCATATAGACTATAATCAATTAGTTATAGATGTAAAACTCTTATTTGTTTTAATTATGAATGACATTAGTATTTTTTAAATTATAAGGGCATTTGATTGTTTAAATTATTTTTGGAATTTTTAGCTTTTTTTTTTAACACACTAAACGGATGTCAAGACTTGAACCCAGAACCTTGCCTAAGTCCCTTGCAAATTTTTAGCCTTTTAAATATTGCACCTTCCCTGAAAAATTCATGTATCCGCCATTACATACAAATAATATCAGGAGAGGAAAAAAAATCGAATCTAAACCTTTGTATACATGAATAAATGCTATATAAGATTTCAGTTTTCAACTTTGGGCAAATTCCCTCTTTTGCATGCAATTCTCTCTCAAAGTCCTTGTGCTTCTGTGTTCGTCTCCCCGTTGGTTGGGGCAGACACCTCCTCTCCTACTCAGTGGTCCTACATAAAACTTGAAAATAAAATAAAAAATAAAAAGCATGAAGGAAATTCCATTACTAATTACTATAATTCTGAACTTGTGTGGACAAAAGTCAAAATCAAGATCTACAAATCGGTGGAATTGGACCTTGGCTGCTCAACCATAAAACTGGTCGTGCCAATTAATCTATTAATTTTACTTTGAATCTGCTCAACTATATAACCAACCGTAAGCAGAATTTTTGTCGTAATTAATCAATGTTGATTTAAAATTCCAAAATCATATAATTAATTTAATAAGATAATTCGAAGCTGCATACGCAAGCGTACGACTTCCGTTCGGTGCCTAATAACCTAATTGTTCATGATAATAAATTGTGACAACATATAAAAGACATAAAAGTCAAAACCTTCCCTCCCACCGCCAAGTAATTAAATTATTTGCGCATGGGGGTTTGGCTTTGCCGTCAACTTTTATAGCTCCCAACCTCTAACGATCGCCCGTACGATGTACATGGGGCCCTATTGGAGGACAATAAGATCTCAGAGGGAAATTGGTATTCCAACCATAACAACTTTGCATTCTCTTCAATCGCTGTCTAATTGCAAAAGCTAGCTAATGTATAGTTGATGTACTTCTTTCACAAGGTTTACAAAATGCCAAATTGTAAGTTGTATCTACTTCTTTTAACAAGGTACAATTAAACGCGTCTAGAGATGATCTATAATTAAAACGCTTGTTCTGTTGTTATTTAGAGTTTGACTTTCGATTTTCTCATTGCGTTTTACATCATGAATGTGATCGGGTATGTTGGGACTTAGGAGCACGCCCTACATGTCTAAATGGACAAGTATAGATCTCCTATATAGATGGAAGACAGTAAGGTAATGGAAATAAAGATATTTCATATATGTAGAAGGTAAAATAGGAGTGCGGCAATTAAATGCCAGTTTGAACTTGTCTTATTAAAAGAAATATTTGATGAATGAATGTCTATTTTCATCTCTATCTACAATATGAAAATGAACCAATAACAACAACAATTAGCAAATTCTCTTTTTCCTCATATCCTTAGATTAAAGAAGAGAAGCGTCTAACAAGATCATTCTTCGCATCAATCTTCATCCTTTGTCTTCTCTATCAACCACCGTATCCTTACCTTCATATTCACAAGAAGATGAAAATATTTAATTTCCATATCATATATGGACAGGCTTGTTACGTGCTCAACCTTGTTACTTTGTGGATCATCAGGCATCAAGTTCACAATGAAAAACAGGTGAAGCAAACGACTGTAAGTCACCAAAAATGATGTCATCTCCTTCGGCGTAGCTATTCAAGTCTTGGCAATCAAAATATGTTTGAATGTCATCGGGAAAACTCCGGCGTGGTATGTTTGGCTCTGAAAGCGTCGATGACGCTGAGGTTCTCTCAAGCATTTCCTTGAACTTAGGGGATTGTAGAAGAAGCCCTAATGCCGATGACGCTGAGGCACCATTTCCTGGCTGCGGCAAAGCTATCGTTGAGTCGCTAGCGCTACTAGAACTCGAGTGGTAATTAGGTATGAACCCTAACCCTAATTTCGAATTAGGGTTTTGCGTTGGACTGAGGTCACCATTAGGGTTTGGTTGAGCGTTGTTAGGAACATTTTGATTATTTGGGCATAGTGACTTGATGTAACGGCTAAGGTCGAAGTTTGTGACAGCATTAAGTCCACGGTACTCTATTGCTGCCATGTCATATGCCGTGGCTGCTTCTTCTTGGGTAGCTGCCAAAAACAAAAACAGAAAACGATATTACAATTCGAAGTGTACGTGATTTGTGTGGGAATTAAATTCAAGAATTTAATTTGCTGGCCAATGTTGGTAGAAGATTTGGATTTTTTTTTGGTTTTGAGAAAAGTTTGAATGAAATCTTGAATAGCTGCACAGGCAGTTGAGGTTAGGTGATCTACATCCCAACTAATAGATTTGATTTCATGTTTTCATTGTTTTCATTGTTTTCTTTATCCTATTATATCTTGGGCCCATATGGGGTTGTTTTTTCATTATGAATTTATGTGGTGGACATCTTTTTATGTCACAACTTTATTCATTTGTTAGTTGTTGGACTACATTCATGACGTGTGGTGCCTTACATCTTGCCACGTGGCATTTAAAAATGAATAACTAGGGTTTAGGTAAGGCCATGCAATAAAGTTTAATCCATAATTTAACCAAAAAGATTCTTTTTTCTTTGAAACATTTCACCCCCAAAGTTTCCTAATAGATAATCAAAATAATAATTTCATTATTACTTATTGAAACTACGAGTGGTTTGATTCCCGTAAGGGATATGTAGGCATCCTGAGATTCGACTTAGGGGCAACAACAGATATAGAATTAGAAACATAAATAAGCGGTAAAAAGTGAGAATTACCATATGTTCCAAGATAGAGATATTTGTTACCGAAGACCCTCCCAATTCGAGCCTCCCATCTTCCATTATGATGGTGTCTGCACATTAGAATGAGTTTATTTATGAAAGGCCAAAATTTAAAACTCACTTTACCTCTATAAAGTAAGTGGTGCAAAATTTCCAATACATACATAGATTGTGACAGCCATCTCAATCTTTTGGCAACTTAGCATCTTTGCTTACATATGCCTTTTTTTTAAAATCCAAGTGGATGTAAAAGAAGCCAAGTGAAAGCAATTTAATTATAAAATTTAAATATTGGTGTAAATATATAAAATCTACTGACATAATTGAATATGAAATTAATGAAAATTACCTTGCTACGCCTCTATATTTTGAAACTCCACGAGAAAATCCACTACTTTTCCTGTAAATTAATTAAAAAAATATTGATAAATAACAATTTAACATCTCTAATATTTATATCTTCAAAGTAAACACCAGCAGAGGTACTGTTTTTATTTTTATTTTTTATCACCTCCTCAATGATCCAATGTATTCTTCTTTCGACTGGCTCTCCATTTCCTTGAGCTCTTCTGGGTAAGTGCCCAACTGTAATTAATTAATAATTTAGTAAAAATTAAGGTTAATTTCATGCTAATAACATTGATTAATGTAAAACTGGTTTTAATTAATCACAGATCCACCAAATCCAATTTCAGAGAGAAAATTTATACTGGGAAATTGAGGATTGTATCTTGTCCCCAGTACTTCAATGCCGCCAAGTCATAAGCACGTGCAGCAGCTTCTTCATCATCATATGCTCCTAACAAATGCAATATCCCGTATTAAATGATTCACTTCCTTGCCCAACCAATTTTTTTTTTCATTAAAAGATAAAATGAATTAAAGGGCAGTAAAATAAAGAAGAATTTTTATTTTTATAATGGCTTTTCATTTCCATGAAGAGTTGTTTCCAAATGGGACATACCTAGATAAACTGCATTTGAGTTGGGATTAATTCCATCATCATCATCATCAACACCAAATAGAAAATTGACAGAAGAAAAAATGTTAACCCCAATAGCTTAATTGTACCAAAAATGGAAGAAGCAAAAAGAAAACCAAGAGAAGAGATTAAGAACCTTGTCTTCCTTTCTTGTTTTGTGACTCATTCCAGCAATTCTTATCCCACAAATGAGCTTCGTACCGGCCCGTCCATCGGTGCCTTAAACAAATATTCAACATTAATGACTCCAATTTGTAAAAAGAGAAATGAGAAAGAACCCAACTCCAAAACAAGAAAAAAGCAGAGAGAAAAGGCAAAAACTACAAACTTACTTAGTTTATGGATATATCCATGAATATGTATTATATAATTACCTTGTGACTCCGCGGTAGATGGAGCTCCGCTGAGGCGGAGAGTCACGGCGGACGCTTTTACGCGTCCGCTTGACTTTTGTTGTAGCCGTACTATTGGTGTTGTTGGTGCTGCTGTTGTTAGAGCTTGCAGTGTTCTTTTGGTTTTGCTGTGAGGTTTTCGCCATTAAACTCTCTCAGCCGGAGAGTCCAAAAGAACAAGGAGAGTAAGAGAGAAAAAGGAAAGAGAGAAGAGAGAAGAAGAGAGAGAGAGAGAGAGAGAGAGAGAGAGAGGTAGATGGGTGTGACTAGGGTATAATATAAGTGAGAAGGGTTTTGAAGGAATGATATAATATAATGGAGGGAGAGCAAATTGGGTTTGATTTTCTTGGCCCAAAAAAAGGATTTGGTTTTGGTTTTGGAATTAATTTAGGGTTAAAGGGATGAGAAAATAGAAGGTGTTGAGCCGGCTGATGAGAAGAGTCTTTTTGTGGCCGTCTCTAAGCGGCTTCTACCCATTTACCTCTTGTCCTCGCTCGTTCTTTTGGGTGTTGTGAAAATTGATAGCACTTTCTCTCCATTTTGTCCTATTAATTATTTATATAAATCATGCAATTTAAATATATATAGACTAGAGGGCTCATGAGTCATGAGCTTAATCACCCTTGATTAACTTATAAACTAACTCCCTTTAATTCTATCTCTTCTTGTTTGGGTGATTATCTTGTTTTTTCCTCCATCATTGTATATCGTCATCACTTATTTATTTATTTAATTTTTACTATTTTTTAAAATTATTATATATATTTTCCATGCGAAACTTTTGTACTGTTTGGTTATTCAAATCCCTGGTACAGTTTTGGGGAAAAAAATCCCACCACTCTATTTTCATACTTATCTACACTGAGATTTTATTTTGGCAGTGCCTACGATGATCTAGTTGATTGAATGTTAGCATAAGAGATGCAAATCAGTAGCCGCAAAAAATTATGACTACAGAAAGAAACTTCTCAACTCATTAGAGCAATTCCACCAGTTGCCCTTAGCCATGGCAAGGGGGGTGCTAGGGTAGCCACTATTCATGTGAATAGTGGCTGCCCTTGCAAAAAGCAATGTTGGTTTCCAACAGTTGCCCTAGTTTAGGGCAAATACTATTCATTTTTTTGTTTTTTTCACATATTTGTTTACCTAAACAATTAATTTGGACAATATGTTTTTAAAAGATTTTTGGTGTGGGAAGTGAAAAATATGACTAAGTATTTATTTTTAAAAAATCTGAATTTTTTTGTTTTTTTTCGATTTTTTTTAATTTTTTTTGTTGCTGACTTCATCGATGACGTCAGCTCCCCCGAGTTTTGGACCTGGGGCTGGACCTGCCCTCGGGCCAGCCCGACTTCGTGGACCCCACAGCCATCTCGGGCCAAACCCTGCTGCTGGAGGGCCTTTTTTACCCAAACCTGCCCTAGCCTCTGTCTAGCCCGAGTTGCTGGACATGCTCTTAGTGCATGACATTAAACGTTAATGACCTTAGAAGTAAAATTAAATTAAGCAGTACTCTTTTCTATTATATTATGCATTTACTAATACGTACATACGAAATAACAAGGGTGCTGTTAAACGAACCTTAAAATTAACTGAGTACATCCTACTCACCATATTCAACTATAGACACGAAAACTCTACAAAAATAACAAATTAGCAATAGCAATGAATGGTTAGTATAATGCGAAAAGGTGTTGGAGGCATCAAAAGAAAAATATGGTCCATAATTGATAACTAAGACGTACAAGTAACTAAATTTGTGTCTATATCTTGTCCATAGTGTCCCATTTTTTCGGTCTCAAAGATATAAAGCAATGAAATCAATAAAAATCGAACAAGCAGGACTAATATTTATAGATATTTATAAAAATACCCAATCCTAGACATGTATTTATAAAAATACCCAAGCACTATTTAAACATAGAAACATACCCAAAATGGGTTTTGGGTATGTGTGTAATGATGGGTTTTGGGTATGTTTATAAATAGGTTTTGAGTGTGTGTAATAATGAGTTTTAAGTATGTTTATAAAGTGTTTTGGGTGTTGGGTATTTTTATAATTTCAGCCCCCATTTTGGGTATTTTAGTGAAACTCCCATATTTATTTGTAATAGATTGTATAATATAATTATGGTATACAAACGTTGGAGATCAAAACTGCTGATCACCAAATACATGCTATGATTTTTAATTAACCAAATATTATTGAGAGGAATTGCAATGGGTGAACAGGGATCTGGGAAATCAACTACCCAATATTGGAAGATGAAGCAATCTTATCGCACTGCTTCACTATGATTTTCAGTCTAAGGACTCTTAATCATACATTATTGATATGAATGCAATGAGATACATAAGTCCTTCTACCTAGTATTCTTGGATAATGATTGAGGGATTCGACTTTCCAGGCATTGCAGAGTTTGCCAATGTGGTCCTCCCTTCGCAAACAACTGCAGCCAGCTTTCGAATGGGTTTGGTGTTGTGTGATAGAGTGTATTATTGGGGTGTACCAGTGGTATTTTTGGTAGTTAAATAGGGTGTACTTAGTTAATTTTACATTTTGATTTCAATATTAGGGTGTACTTAGATCATAGGGTGTACTCAATTAATTTTAAGGTTCGTTTAACAACACCCGATGACAAAGTATGCGGATTTCACATTACAACCCGTCATCCAATACTTGAGAAAACAAGGAATTTGATTGACTAGGGAGTGAAAGTTGATCCTGCACCATTCAGTATATACCCCCTATGCCTAACTTCCTCTATTCCAAATAAAATAAATATGTCACTATTTGCTCAAGCACCAACTAGTTAGCAAGTTAAATACAATACTAAGTATTTGTTTGGACTCCGTAATATAATCTTATGATCCATAACATACAATACTAGATGATTGTTATTTTAGTCTTTTCTTGAAGCACCATGTTCGTCTATTTTGTTGCTTTCAATTAGATACCTTAATTATTTTCAAATTGTTTGGTTTTTTGCAAAGATGATCTATAAATGAAGACTTGAAAAATTAGATGGTTTGGATCGTTGAAAAAAAAAATCGTAGAGTATCCTAAAGGGTGTCCCTCAATGGATATATATATATTATAGAAAATTAGATATAAATTCAAAATCATTACGGTTTGTTAGAAAAAAACCCATCTACCATCTTCCAACTCTCCTCTATCACTTAGTTATTATTCAACCACAAAACTTGAATGTTGAAATTTTTTAAATGCTATTGACAAGCTAGGGTATATATACTATTTTTTGTATTTTATTATTTGGTTGGGGTTTGGGGCTGGGTTTGCACCTTAAAGCTTAACTGGTGAATTGTTTTTCTTTGATTGAAAAAGAAAAAAGAACAAGAAGAACATAGGATATGCGTTCCTAAAGTAATATGGCATTATATAACAACCACTCTTGAGTTGAGTTTGTCACCAAACAACCTAAAAAGATTGAGACTACATTTCCCTTCTACAGTTCTAAGTAGCTAGGAAAAATACCATTTTAGAGTAGGACAAATCAATTTTTGAAAAAAAAGTCAAACTCAATGGGTGATCAGTAACTTGCAGGTTAATTAGATGGTCCATATGGTCCTATCCATGCTGTACATCTCCATGTTCATCAATTAATATGCAACACAGAAGTGCTTTTAATTGGTGCACACTTCTTGGTGTGCCTCATTTTGCGGTTTATTTTTTCCCTTCAATTGTCGACTGTACTGTGAGCTAAATGAACAGGAGCATTTTTGCTTATCACTTTAACCCAAAGTATACGATCATCACCCTTCTCAGTACTTACGTGTCCATAGTCATAACCATAGTTTCACAAATAGAATGCAAAGAGTTAACTATGGTTATGCCTATAAATACGTGTCATATAATGATGATAAGAATATTCCTTAGATTAAAATGGTAAGCAAAAATATTTCCGAAAAGGAAATAATCGTTAAACCACCAAATAGCTATAATTCTATCTCTGTATAAATTCAGCCAAAAGTTATGGTCGTGCTAAAAGCAAAAGAGAGGACTTTGGTTGCCTTAAGCTCTAGCTGCTACTACGTTTAGGTGTTAGGTAAAATAGTACAAGAAAAACCAATACATTAATGTATTGGTCAACACTAACCTCAACAAATCATACTTGTAATTAGGGATGGCAAAAATCCCCGCGTGGGCGGGTCCTCATCAGGTCTCCGACCCTAACGGGTGAAGATTTCGGGGCCAAACAGGTATCGGGTACGGTGATCCCTGAACTTGAAAAATCCCCGACGGGTATGGGGAGGGGATGGTATTGGCGTCCCCATCCCCGAACATGACCCGAAAATATATATGTTTATATTTAAATAAATAAATAAATAATTATAATATTTATGTTTAACCCTAAGTTAACCTCCCTCTCCTAATTCTTCCTAATCTTCTTTGGAATTTTATATTGATGTGATTTTGAATAGTTGAGTTAAACTTTATAGTTAATTTGGATGTGTTGAATGATAATTTAATATGAAACTTAATGTTAAAATATATGATAAATATTTTTTATGCAAAAAAAATTGGGGATTAGGGGAGGGTATGGGGGATAGTCCCCCGATGGGGATGGGGATGGGGATTCCCCGAAACCTATTAAACGGGGATGGGTTAGGGAACAGGGGCGGGGATGGAGATCGGGGACGGGGATGGTATTGTCTTACTCAGCCCCTACCCAACCCATTGCCATCCCTACTTGTAATTAATTAAAAGTTGACTTTTAAGATGAATGCCCATGGTTAGAATGATAGTCACTTATGAGTGTCGGTCTTGAGATTCTAGAGGCATGAAGCAACAAAAAAATTAAAGATAAATCTAAAGTTTGAAGATCATGTGCAGTGATCAAGCATTAATTTTTTTTATATATATATTTTTATGTTGAATCATAATAATAATAAGTTATCTCGCTAAATTAGGAGCGAAAATCAACCAAATGAATTCGTGGAAATATCATTACCTGATCGACAGAGAATGGTGGTTGAGAGTGGAGGCTTGCTTTTGATTTCTCTCCTTCTTTAAATCAAATCAGCTTTCCTACAACTGAGCTTCTCCTCTTGCTTTTATTGGGATTGGGCTTGAATGAGGGTCTCACTAGTTAATGGGTTTAAGCAAACCTTCGTTCCCAATAAAATCCAGAGAAGAAGCTCCGTTGTAGGAAATTTGATTTGATTTGAAGAGGAGAGAAATCAAAAGCAAGC
>NW_018922675.1:41836-60739 GCF_002207925.1 Prunus avium
AACAAATCCTGGGATTCACAACCCCACAATTCACTCCAACCATCCTCAAACACTCTCACAATCCCAAACACTCCAACAATCACCAAAACAGCTCCAGCTTTCTTCTCTTCATCCATTCATCCAAATTAGGCCTTAACATGCTTGAATTGCATGAATTATGCTCTCTAAAGCCATCATTATTACCTAAAGCTCAATGAACTGAAAGATAAACACAAAAAGGATTAAAAGCACAAGTTTAACTCAAAAACATAACCAAATCATAAGCTAGAAGGGTACAAAATGATATACAATTATGAACCGATCAGCTAGGCCAATGACGAACCCTAGTTCCTTTTCACCATAATGCCTACCTCATTGTCCTCATCCATCACAATTTCATTCTCCTTACTCCTCTCCCTTTCACCTTATCTTCAAACTCATATGGCAATGCCTCTTCAATGGTAGCATAGCCCACAGGTGGCTTTAGAGCCACAAAATGGTAACCTAGTTAGCTTAAACCCAGCACAAGCTCTTTGAATTGGTCTTGGTAGCATTCTCCTAATTGATAAGGCCATATGGGTACGACCCATTGGCTTGGAATTTCTTGGGCCTTAGGTAGGGCATGGGCTTAGCCTACTTAGATAGAAGGTTGCTAGCATTCTCCCAATTGATAAAGCTATATGGCTTAGCCTTATTGGCCCCTTATTAGCCTGAAAGTTCTTGGCTTTTTTTTTTTTGGGGTACAAACCACGAGGTATTCCCACACCCTAAAGTTCTTGGCCTTTAGGTAGGGCATGAGCTTAGCCTATTTAATATAGGTCTGGCTTGGCTCGACCCATTCAAATCATAGGGCCAAAAAAGCACGTGACTAGGTAGGGCTTGAGCTAACTCATCTTAGGGACGGGTTGGCTTGATCTAGCCCATTTTATAGGCCTACAAAGTTCTGTCACATCTGGGACAAACCTATTAATATATTCGCTCATAAATCCTAGCTCATATAGTATTCCCCTCCACTTTGCATGGTTCCTTTTAGGGATCAACATTTGGCTTGCGACCTATGGGCCAAAATGGTAGCCCGAGGCCCGATGCGCCAAAGCCTAACCTTGCTCGATGTTTAAGCCCTGTCGGCCCAACCTGCTCTAAGATTAAGTAGGACTTGGGCCAAGGGTTTGAACCTTGGGACGAGCTATTTCACCCTATCTAAGATCAGCCTGCCAAGCCCGTCTAGGCCCGGCGCAATAAGTAGGCCTGGCAGGCTCGAAAAATATAGAAAGCTCGAGAAGCCCATGCCCACCAAAAAATTTCAGGTCAGGCAAATGATGAACCCTAGTTCCTCTTCACCACAATACCTAACTCATTGTCCTTATCCATCACAATTTCATTCTCCTTACCCCTCTCCTTTTCACCTTCTCTTCAAACCCATATGGCAATGCCTCTTTAATGGTAGCACAGCCCACAAGTGGCTTTAGAGCCACAAAATGGCAACCCAATTAGCTAAAACCTAGCACATGCTCTTGGAATTGGTCTTGCTCAAGGACCAACTAGCTCTCAAATGCACAAAACACAACAAACTTGACTACGTCAAATCCAACAAGGCACTTCGCTCACGTGTCTTCTAACAGTGGGCTATTCTTATTAGAGTCTTCCAACCCTAAAACTGGCCGAATTAAAAGCATGTAATAGCAAAAATCACATTTGATTTATCTACACGTTCTTATACAAATTATGTCTCTTTGTTTGATGGCATTAGTGAGCCTCTGATAAAGTGTGAAGCCATCTAATCCATACGGTTTCCAAAAGTTGTTCCTGATGAGTTCATGGCCTGGAGAAACACCACAGTTTCTGATAGGTATCCATTAGATAGGTCCCATAGTTGTTCCTCGGTAATAGCAGTAAGGCTAGGCTTGTAATTTCGGGTCGGGACAAGGTTAAACGCATACACAGCTGAACAAGCAGTTCTGTTTTAAATGGATTTGATCCGAACCCCAAGCATCCTTGTAAAAAAATTCGATTTTTTTTCATTTTTTTATTGTACAAAAATTGGCTGCCGTTGGATTGGAGTAAAAAATCTGATCGGAGAGCCCAGAGCGCGACACGTGGACTTTAGCGCACTGTAGCGCGAGACACTGTAGCACAATCACTGTAGCGCTGACGTCACCCAACCCGCGAGTTGGACCTCAGGCTGAATTAGCCTTCGGGCCAGCCCGAGTTGGTGGGACCCCCAGGTTGCCCGGGCTTGGGCTAACCGCTGGAGCTTCGTTTTTTGGCCTTTCCCCCCAGCCTTGGGCTCAGCCCCTCGCTGGACTTGCTCTTAATGATAATTGTATTTAATTAAGTATAATTATATTTAATTAATTATATATGGTCTATTTGACATGGCCATATAGGCTCGGGCCCATTGGTCCTCTTATGAGCCCAAATTCTTGGCCATAGGGCTTGGGCTTAGGTTATTAAAGATAGGGCTAGCCTAGCCCGACCCCCACAATCCTTAGTGCCAAAGAAACTTGTGACTGGACCCGGCCAAGCCCATTTTACATGCCTAAAAGAAAGAAAACCAAAACTACAAAACAAAGCCTCGAGGGAACGTCCAAAGTCACTGTCTCCACACTTTGGGGCCTTTAGTTGAATGACCTTCATTAGCCAAACTATCTTCAAGAAAATTTGTTTAAGGTGTGGAGTAGCCAAGCAACACTTTAGAGTTAACTTCCAAAATTAAGTGAGTGAAGTGTCGATCTTGAAGTAAATCATTCCCTAAGAACAGTTCCACCCAGGGACGGACCCAGGATTTCAAAATGGCGTGGGCTAAATTTACCTTACGTACCTATTGAACACTCAACGGTACGAGTAAATTTCATTGATAACAAAAAAATACAAAGGGGGACATAATGAGCCCTAAAATTTCATTGATACTTCATAAACCCTAAATAATCCCCAAAATTTCAAAAGAAAAGAAGATGAACAATGGAAGATTACCTTGTTTGTTTTAACATGCATAATTTTCCTTTTTGTCAAAGAGCAGGAGTTAGTTGCTAGCGAATGGTCTGCTACTGCGCAAGAGATAGAGGGAAATTCTTTCTTCTTCTTTTTTTTTTTGGTAAAGGAGAGAGGGAATGTCTCTGCCTAGTGTAGTGATTTTGGAATAGATGGGCACAGTAGCGGGATAAGTTAATAACTGTGGGCACTGGCGGACCCATAATTTTTTTAGCGGAGGTGCAATATTGACTAAGTATGAAAAATAGTTTTTCGGAATAATCATTTTCTCAAGATAATTTTTGGCGGCTTTTATTCCTTACACATCAAATAAGAAAACTTGATTTTATGGGATTTTAGTATGAAGTATATATTGACTTAATGAGCCATCATTTTTAGCCTAAATCGTATTTTGCACTAAAACCGATTTTTCATATTTTGATTTGGTGGGAATTTGATTTTCTAGTATTTTTATTTGAATCCAAATGGGGGTTACTTCCTTATTTACATTGTAAACTTAAGTAAATGGAGTAATATAAAAATAAATGAAAGTAAAATGACAAAAATATTTTTGTACATCAGTTGAGTAAAGGGGCAATTTGAAGCACCTATAATGGTTTTTCCGACGAGGGGAGGTGCAGCTGCACCTCCTTGCGCCTTAATAGGTCCGCCACTGCACATATATTCAATCATATATAATGCAGTTCCAATTAATTTTCTCATGGTAATAGCAAAAAAGAGGGGGAGGATGAGCTTGATCATCATCGTCAGCGAGTTCAGCAAATGGGCAATTTAAAGCACCTACAATGGTCAGCCACTGGCTGTGGGGTTTAGTTCTTTTTATTTATTTGTTGGTCAGCCTAGTCCTTAGTGGGATTAGTTAATAATATTTTATTTGGGAGATCAGCTTAGTCCTAGTAGGATTAGTTAATAATATTTTATTTGGATGACCTAGGCTAGAGTATTAATTTAATCTTACAAAAAACAAGTTGCCTGGGCTTTAGCCCAGGTTAGCATGCTAGTGGGTACGTCCCTGAGTTCCACCCATCCCCTTTTGTCGTGGCAAAAGGGGGTCTAGACTCTAAAAACAACCCCCACTGGGGAAAAATTGCCCTGGCAAGAAGTGGGCCCCATGAAACTAGTCAAGCCCAAGGCAATACTTGCCTGAGTTGCTACCTGGGCAAGCTGACGTCAGTACGACGTCAATGGCCAATTTAAATACCAAAAAATTTAGAATTTGTTTTTCTATAAATACCTAGCCATGTTCTTCACTTCCCACACCAAAACTCCATACAAATTCCTCTAATCATATTTCATGTGAACTCTTGGAATTGGTCTTGCTCAAGGACCAACTAGCTCTCAAATGCACAAAACACAACAAACTTGACTACATCAAACCCAACAAGGAACTTCACTCACATGTCTTCTAACGGTGGGCTATTCTTATTAGAGTATTCCAACCCCAAAACTGGCCGAATTAAAAGCATGTAATAGCAAAAATCACCTTCAATTTCTCTACACGTTCTTATGCAAATTACATTTCTTTGTTTGATGGCATTAGTGAGCCTCTGATAAAGTGTGAAGCCACCTAATCCAAACGGTTTCCAAAAGTTCTTCCTAATGAGTTCATGGCCAGGAAGCAACACCACAGTTTCTGATAGGTTTCCAAGCTGTAGGTCCCGTAGTTGTTCGTCGGTAATACTAGTAAGGCTAGGGTTGTAATTTCGCATCAAGACAAGGTTAAACGAGTATATAGTTGAACAAGCAGTGCTATAGTAAATGGATTTGATCCCAACCCCAAGCTTCCTTGTGATTTACGATATCCAATGAGCAAAGTCATAGAAAATCATATCAATTTTATTTTCACGGTTGAGAACGCTAGCATTTAGGAAAGCTTGTATTTGGTCACGAGTGCCATCCTTGGTAATACACAGCAAATCGATCAAAGGTGTCGGGACCTTAGAGGAAAACTCAATGCCTTTAGGGAGGCCTTCAACGTGAGGGACAGTGTCTGGACAAAATGTGTGACGAGGTCTGAGTGGAGATTGTGATGTTGTAGATGGATTTGAGTTTTCTTGGGCTTCAAGAAAGAGATTATATGCTTGTAAAAAGGCCCAAGCCCAATGGACTAGCCCAAACTCGGCCCTAATTTTTGGGATATAGAATGGTCCAGCTTAGTACTGTGTGTGGTTAGGCTTAGCCAACTCGTTGTGTAAATGGTAGGGCCTGGGCCATGATTTGTAAGCCTTTGGGTAGTCACCCAATATTTAAGTTAATAACTAATATTTATATAAAACTAAACTAATATTAATCATGTTTGTATTTAATTAAAAAATTGGAAAGAAAAAATGACCTTTTAATGTTAACATTTTGTATTTTATATCCTTATAAAAGTAAACTAGTATTAATAATAATTGCATTTAATTAATTATATATGGTCTATTTGACATGGCCATATAGGCCCGGCCCATTGGTCCTCCTATGAGCTCAAATTCTTGGCTCTTGGGTTGGGCTTAGGCTTAACTTATTAAAGATGGGGCTGGCCTAGTCTGGCCCCCACAACCCTTAGTGCCAAAGAAGCTTGTGACTGGACCCGGCCAAGCCCATTTTTCAGGCCTAAAAGAAAGAAAATCAAAACTACAAAATAAAGCTCGAGGGAACATCTGAAGTCACCGTCTCCAAACTTCGAGGTTTCTAGTTGATTGACCTTCATTGGCCAAACTATCTTTAAGAAAATTTGTTTAAGGTGTGGAGTAGCCAAGCAGCACTTTAGAGCTAACTTCCAAAATTAAGTAAGTAAAGTGTTGATCTTGAAGTAAATCATTCCCTAAGAGCAGTTTCACCCATCCCTTTTTGTCAGGGCAAAAAAGGGCCTAGAATCCAAAAACAACCCCACCGAGGAAAATTACCATGGCAAGAAGTGGGCCCCATGAAACTAGGCAAGCCCAAAGGCAAGACTTGCCTGAGCTGTTGCCTGGGCAAGCTGACGTCAGTGTGATGTTAGCGGCCAATTTAAATACCAAAAAAATTGAAAAAAAAAGAAGGGAAAAATACCAAAAAATTCAGAAATTTTGATCTATAAACACTTGGCCATGTTCTTCACTTCCCACACCAAAACTCCCCTTGCCTTTTACTATGACAAATGGGTGGAAGTGCTCTAAGGCATGAGGTTCAGCCAATAAAACACTAGAAGAACCAACATTTCCTTGTTCCACCAATGAGAAGGGAGCCTTTTGAATCTCTAATAACAAAAACAGCCTTGAGTTACTCTAATTCGCTCATACTTTTTTTCTTTTATATTTTCTTCCAGCCCAAAACATTTTTCTTATTGCCAACCACTAACCTTTTTTAATTTTTTTTATTTTTGTGCTTCCTTTATGCAGTTACATTTACAACTGTAGGGTTGCATTGTTACTCCTTTTGTCCCTTTTTGATTTACCCTTTTTTAAGGATTTGGTTCATTCCTTAGGGTAGGGGTTTGGGTTTGAATTTTGAGCTTCGCCTGAAACCATCTAAATCTTAATATCTAAAATGATGATTTTGCACCACTAAAGAAAGAAACAATGAATTGTAGCCCTAAACTATACTGGACCTTGCATTGATAAACTATAGGGATATTTGTAGAAATGTCACATGAACTTATACATCAGTTTCAATTTGTCACCTTAAAGAAAAATTTAAGCGAAATGTCACCTTAAGTTTTCAAAATTCATGATTTGTCACCTGACTTTAACATCATCCAATTTTTCTTCAATTTTGAAGGGTATTTTAGTCTTTTCAAGAAAGAGGGTTTGCATAGCTTTATATTTAAATTATATGAAAAAGAGGGTTTACATATTAGAAAGACTAAAACACCCTTTAAAATGGATGAAAAATTAGATGATGTTAAAGTCAAGTGACAAATCATGGATTTTGAAAACTTAAGGTGACATTTTGCTTAAATTTTTCTTTAAGGTGACAAATTGAAACTGATGTATAAGTTCAGTTGACATTTCTGCAAAAATCCCTAAACTATAAACGACCCCTAATAAAGCTTAAAACAAAAATTGGGTGCCACTAAAGAAACCCTTCAGCAACTCTCTCTATAGAGTCACGGGTTGTTGGGGGTTGCTCTCTCGTTCACGCGAGGAGAGCCTTGACGGCTAGGGTTAGGTTTTCTCCAGTTTTCTATACTTATTTTCTGCGCTGTCCCTCTTAGTTTTCTCTTATTGTCTCTTTGGGTTCTTCTTGGTGAATTGGGTATGATGTTTTTTTTGCTCTTTTGTTCTCCATATGGTGGCTGCGTTGGCTTCCTTTTTGGGTTCCCAAGGAGCCAGTCGCTAGTGAGGGGTCTCCATCTTAACGTTATGGAAATGGCCACCGCCTCTTCTGCTCAAGGGGATGACAAGTATGCGGCACCAAACAGGAATCAGAAGCGTGTGAAAACTGGTGTTGGGTATCTGATTGTTAGTGGCATGGATTTTTCTAGTAAGCATAGTTTTTGTATCGAGGATTTTGTTGACAAGGCGGAGGATACTAGCCTCGAGGGATCTCCAAGATCTCCCTTATAATTCTCCTATGGAACGTTCGTGGGCTTGGCAATCAATGAACATTCCTATTATGAAGATCTTTCTTCGGAACTTTCTTCAGGCTAAGAGGCCAATCTTGGTCTCCCTTGCTTGTCAGCTAGGGTTTTGGATTAAGAAAATTGGAGGTGGCGGTTGGTATTTGGTTGGATCTGTTATGATGCTCACAATACGTTTTTGACTTTATGCGAAGAACTATAATGCTTTCTTTAGATCATAGGAGGCTTTCTTTAACAGTATCTGCGTAGTGATGAGATGTGTTTCAATGGTTTTGCGATTGAGTGATCAGCTGGATCTATTCTGATACCCATAGTACGTTTTTTACTCTATACGAAGAACTATGATGTTCAATGGTTTTGCAGTTGGGTGATTGGCTAGATCTATTCTGATACCCATAGTACGTTTTTGACTCTGTACAAAGAATTATGATGCTTTTTCTAGATCATAGGAGGACTTCTTTGACAGTACCTAAGTAGTGATGGGATGTTGTTTTAAGGGTTTTGTGGTTGGGGTTTAGGTTGATTTGTTTCGTATAAGTTGTTTGACTCTTTTGTTTAGTCAATAGAATGGGTGTAACTCTTTCCTACTTCGAGATTTTGTTTCTCTTGAAAGGTTTTAACGAGGCCGCTGTTAATATGCTAGTTCTTACCATGTAATGTTCCTTTCGGTTGAATGAAATACCATATTTTCTAAAATATAAAAAAAAGGGTGCCACTTGGCGGTTTCTGATAATTAAACTTTCTTTTACTATTTTGCCCGCTACCCATTGGGCTTTTGTTGAGCTTACGAGTTCTTGCTGTTGCTACCTTGGAGCAAAGCCAACAGGCCCAGCAGCATCATTTTGGGGTTGTGAGATCACATTGGTCCACCTTTTGTTGGGCAGATCTTGTCTTGGATCTCTCTCTCTCTCTGCCTGTCTAGTGGCTTATTTTTCGCATTTTGCCCAGAGAAAGTTGAAGTCAAAGTCAATATCAAAGATATGCAACTTGAGAAAAATTCTTAAAGCTCTGCATAAATTTCAACTAATTTGACAAACCCCCTACGGAAAACATAGATTTATCAGCTGGTTATCTTTTATTCTTCTAAAGTTTTGCAGGAAAAGTAGAGCTATGGTAATGGAAGCAGAAGAAGAACAGGAAAAAGAAAGTCTACACCTTGAGGCTGAGAACCAAAAGCAGAAAACCTCAGTAAAGGGTGTCCGGGATTTGCTATGGACACCCATAAATTGGTTCAAAATGCTCAGCAGTGAGTTGCATTGGAGCTTTGTGGTGGGTGTGGTCATTGTGTACGGAATCAGTCAGGGTCTGAGTATGGGACTGAGTAGAATCGGTATACAGTATTACTTGAAAGATGATCAGAAAGTGCAGCCCTCTGAGGCACAAGTCTACTTTGGGATCATTCAAATTCCATGGATGGTTAAGCCTTTTTGGGGTCTTCTCACTGATACTCTTCCTATTCTTGGGTACCGCCGAAAGCCGTACTTTGTTTTTGCTGGTAAATGATACCAACTCATTTTTGTATATGAATGTGTTGCTTGCAAAATTGAGTTTCTACAATTTCAGCTGCTGCTTTTAGTTTTGGATTGAATTGAAGGGCATAATTGTTGAGATCAGTGCATGTTGTAGCTTACTTGATAGGTAAGCAATGAAAATTTGTTACCGTTGACTTTAGTAACTATCCAAAGAATGGGGAAAATATTAATCTTGAAGTGGCGGTCGTTAGAGTTTCAGTTTACTTTAGGAGGAAGCTTAGTTTTAGCAAATGGGGTAACAAAATTGGCAAAATGTCTTAATGTTCGACTTGCTACAATTTCCATAACTATAGCTTTGCACAGCATGAGCAATTGCTAGTTTGTGAGAGTGTGCACACATGGTATTCTTTTTAGAGTTCTATGGTAACACCTCTATCTCATATTTTGCCTTTAGTTTTAGGCTCTAGAGTATTTTTCTTCTAAAGTGACTCTCATTCTAAAAGATGACCTGATTGTCACTCAGATGGTGATTTCTTGTGTAGGCGTCTGTTATAACTGCTACACCGTTACTGTATGCGTTATTTTGAATCACCTGGATCAGTACTCAAGGATACAGATTTTAAAAGTAAAAATTTGATTCATCCTGTTCATCACTTAATGATGACATGCATAACTGAGATTATCTATGCATGAAAATAGCCTATATGCAAGTCTGCTTTTACCTTGCCAACTGTTTTTTTCTTTTAAAAGATCTTACTACTATGAATATTACCTACTTAGTTCAGGAGTGTTCCACTCTTTGAACCTTAAAAAAACATTTAAATTTAAACTTGTATATGAAGGTATGCTCATTGAACGATTGTAATCTTGGGATAAGTTTTGAAATCCCATGCCCCTTGACAGTACTGACTTCCGTTTTCTATTCTTTCTTTGGTTCAAAGACTTCCATTTTCTGTACGTATTTGTTAGCTTGACTGCAAGAGTTGCCTTGCAACTTGACAAATTTTTTTTTCGTAATTTAATCTGTATAAGATAAAATGCGCTTGATATGTTTTGGCATTATGACCTGAATTTAAAGAAAAACAAAAATAGCTGGAACCAGAAGGCTGTTCCCTTATTTTTCTTTCCCATTTTTCTTTTCCAGGTGTAATTGGGGTGATCTCCATGCTTGTGCTATCACTAGACAAGAAATTAGATCTCACAATTTCCCTGTTGTCTCTGATGGTGGGGAGTGCTGGAGTAGCAATAGCTGATGTAACAATTGATGCCTGTGTTACACAAAACAGTATAAGTCATCCATCCCTTGCTGGTGACATGCAAAGCTTGTGTGGACTGACCTCTTCAATTGGGGCACTGGTGGGATTTTCACTTAGTGGGTTTCTTGTTCACCTACTGGGCCCTAAGGTTTGTTTTTTCTCAAGTTTCTTGTGCTTGTAACAATATAAACTTTTGGTATTGTTTGAAAATCTGTGAAGAGATCAGCTCATTGGTCAAACTTTTAGGGTAATCTTTTGGTATATTTTTTAGGCATGTCAGAGATGCCTATCCAATTTTTAACATGGTAGGCTTGCAAAGGATTTTGGATTCAGCAACATTCAAATGATATATTTCTAATTGGGTCCACAATCAACAGATTATATCCAATGATCATCCCCGACCTTGTAAAAATCCAATTCAAACGTGTAATATTTCATCTATGAGATGTATTTCATATGAAAGGATACATCACACTGTATATTAGACAGAACTTTGATTTGAACTCATATTTTAGCAATTTGTCCAAGTTCGAACCAGATCATGTTGGGACGGTTTCCTTATGCCTAGGATTTCATTATGTCAAATATGATATAAATTAACCTTTTATTCAGTTAAATTGCTTCTCTGACCAGTGCAAGTTTGGCACTTTTACAACAGGGTGTCTTTGGATTGCTCAGCATCCCTCCAGGGCTGGTCATTTTGGTTGGGGTAATGCATAGAGAACCTCATGTTCGCACCTTCACTTATACACAGGTGAGATTACCTTACTTTGTTGTTTACTTTTTTAACTCCTGCTTTCTAATGCTCATACCAAGCTCTTAAGTTAGGTCAGTGTAAAGTTTCTGGATGCTTGCAAGACTATGTGGACAACTCTAAAATGTGGTAATGTCTGGAGGCCCTGTTTATACATGTACTTGTCACTTGCTTTGGCCTTGAATGTTCGTGAAGGAATGTTTTACTGGTACACCGATGCAAAGGGGGGTCCATCTTTCTCACAGGTAACCTGAATTATTTCTATCATTTCAGTGCATTTGATGGTACCATTTGCGGCTTTTTTTAATAACATTTGAAAGTTGTTTGCTCTGATGTGCCTAAAATGCAAACTCATTATTTACATGCTGCAGGAGGTTGTTGGGTCCATATTCTCTATTGGTGCTGTTGGCTCTCTTTTGGGGGTCCTTCTTTACCAGAACTTCTTCAAAAGTTACCCCTTCAGGGATGTGCTTTTCTGGACACAATTGCTCTACGGTGTATCAGGATTGCTAGACTTGATATTGGTGTTGCGCATAAATTTGAAATTTGGTTTACCAGATTATTTTTTTGTTGTCATTGATGAAGGCGTTACTCAGTTGATTGGGCGTATTAAGTGGATGCCTCTTCTTGTACTCAGTTCCAAACTCTGTCCTGCTGGTATAGAAGGCACTTTCTTTGCTTTGCTTATGTCTATTGATCATGTTGGAATGCTGTCATCTACTTGGGCCGGAGGCCTCTTACTCCACGTCTTGAAGATTACACGGACACAGTTTGAAAATCTTTGGATGGCAATTTTGATCCGAAGTTTGTTGAGAATTGTTCCGATTGCATTACTTTTCTTAATACCCAGAACTGATCCCAACTTATCCATTCTTCCACCTGAGATGTTGAGGACCAAAAAAGGTCATGATACACATGAGTACGAGACTCTTGAAATGGCCGCCCTTGTGAATGTCACTTGATCTGAACTAGGGACGCATTGATCTGGTAAAATGCGATGGGAAGGACGAACTACATCTGATGGCTGTTGGGAGATCTGGAGAAAGTCATTTGAAATGCTGGAACCACGTCCCTGAAAGAAGGCATTTTTGAAGTTCTCTAATTATTCAGAGTACTATGATTACAACAATATTTTTCCATGATAAATTCTTACTGCTCCACTGTTATGAGATGCACATGGGACGAGCGTGGTTATTTAAGATCCTTGAGAGTTCTGTATGCATCATCAAGCTGAAAATCTTGTATACATATGCAGACGTCTCCATAGATTAAGAACTCCAGTTACATCACCTTCTAATACCAGTCTTCAGTAGCACTTTAATCAGTTTAAAGTGGGAATGCAGGGATTGAAAACAGAACCTTATTTTTTCCTTATTGCCTACACGCCCTTGAAGAACAGTGCCTTCAGGCTCGAGAAACTGAGTCTTGTTCTGACCAAAAAAGAAAAAGAAAAAAAGAAACTCCTCTTTGTTCTTATAAGTTTCGTCATATATTTTCAGAACATGTGGATGGCCCTTTTGAAATGTAGTTTCTACCCTGTCTGAAAGAAGTGAAACAATTTGTTCACTGGTTTCGCTGTTTCTTTTCGAGAAATGCTTTATCCAAAAAATAATTAATAAAGCTCTACTTGACCCAAATCATCTCAATTAAACCTTATTTCATCTATATGGAGATCAATACTTTGAAGTGCATGAAATAATACAGAGTTCTTTCACACAAAGTTCTCAAGAGCTTTGGCAAGAACTCATTTTTCATTTATATGAAGCAACAAGGAGGGCACATGTATGTGAACCTTGTGTGGTCACATTAGCTATACCTTCACATTCCTGTGTATCTTCTTGCGTCCAAACAGAAACACAGAAAAATAATATACAGTTCAAACTCTTCCTGCCTCAGCTGTAGGGAGTCACTTTATTACAGAAAGGCACTCAGAAACTGCAAAGTGCATGCATTCATATATTCTATACCTTGTCCCAATTGTGACCATAACTATTTATACATCAAATGAACTAAGAAGAACTATTTGGTTGAAGGTTTTGTTGCCAACGGTTTGCTTGGCTTTACCTCGAAAAATATATAGGCGGAAACAACCTAAATCCTTTTTAAATTCCAGGTCATATAAAACTGCATGATTCCTCTGCAAATCCCAGCTTAGAGTCTTTAGTATTGTATATGACCCTTTGGTTTTTCTGCTGATAGTTCCCAATAATACTGATCTCATCTTCGTACAAAAGGCTTGCAAGAGCCAAGCAGATCTGTGATGCATCAGTTTTTACCAGATAAAAGATTCCAGTTACATCAACATTCAGCTCAGCATTTCCCTCAAAGTGAAACTTTAAGGTAGGAATGCTCACTTCTTGATATGCACTGAGGTTGAAGCAAGTGTCCAAGATTGAAAAACCCGGTGCTGGAGGGTACCCCGAAAACTGTTTCAGAAACTCTGCCTTGACAGCCTTGTAAACTGAAGGAGCAAGCCTCGAAATAACTGTCCCAGAATCAATCAGAATCCCACCACTTGCAAAACTTTGAGCTTGTAAAGCCACTCCCCCAATACTTATACCAGTAAGGTTGAGAAAATAAAAGGTTGACAGCTCTGGATTTGGAACCATTCTAGTGTAAGAAATCGGAGTGGAATTCTTGTAAATTGAAGCATCACCTCCCATAATTAAAGAACCAGAAGCTGTGGCTTCTGTTGTAGGTAAACAGTAGGAAAACACTCCACCAAATAAGGCAGAAGTTTGAGAAACCACTGAAACACTCTCACTCCTTCCCAAGCCCATTAGACCTGAAGCTCCTCCAAACAGACCCTTATTGTTCCTGCCACAGCCAAACACAAAGTTGTTCACAGGTGTAGCTCCAAGACTGAGATGGTCACTACCTAGCTCACCGCGCGTATACGAGCCATCACCATAGTTAACGACATAGTTACAGCTCGTTGGATTGCTCCCACATGCCCCAGAATTCCCAGTATCAAACTGGAGTGCTTGACAAGTTGAAGAATTGCATAAAACAGATTTGTATGAAGGGGATGCAGATGAGTTGAAAAGAGGTTCTTGTTGATTGTAACATAATTTGCAAGGTTGGCATTGAACCCAAGTCAAATCACTGCCTGTGTCTACAATCACTGTCATATTTCTACCTCCCAATTCCACAGTCACAATGTAGTTTAATGTTTGTAGCCTTATACCAGAAGTTAATGGAATTTGAGCTTCTGATACATCTTTTATTCTGCCAGAGACTCTGTTTTTGAATTGGGATTGCAGTGACCGAACATGAAGATCATCGAAAATTAAACGTTTCTGTTGCTTTTTGTTCCAGTCCACAATCTTTCCTGAGCAGTAATCTCTGTGTTTGATTTCCAATATGGTTGCACCTTTTTCTTTTCCTATAATTTTAAAAATGATAACCCAGTTCAGAATTTCCCAAAATTGTTCATGCTATATTAGTACCTCAAAACAAAAAAGAAACAAAATTATAGTGCAAGTATATCTAAATTTTTTTTTGTAAAGCTGTAGATGAGACAGGCCTAGAGATAGAGAGAGAATTAAGTTCATTATTCTGAGGTGCATTGCCCCACAACCCAGCATAATCTACCAAGAGAACCTCAAAAGTTTGCTGATTATTATAGTAATAAGACTTTTAAAAAGCACATAATGCAAAACATATATTCCAATGCAGAACAAATAGTAAAGCCAAGATAAGCTTTATCGAAGAAAATGAAGAGTTAAATGCCCTTCCTAGAGAGAGAGAGAGAGAGAGAGAGAGAGAGAGAGAGAGAGAGCAGTTCTACATTAACTTTAATTAGAACTAAAGCACTTCTAGATCTCCTAATTAACAACAAAAAGAAGTTGTTGCAATATATTACAATCCCAAAGTAGAGAATAAAATAAAGCTAAGAAAAGATAAGGTCAGCAGCATTATGCATGACTAGTTCAATTATGAGTTCTTTTTACTGTTTGCTACAAAACTTACTTGATTTCTGAGAGAGGCAAACAGTACTTCTGGTTCCACCATGCTGCCTCCAACGAAACTCTTGCAGTTTGAGGACCTTCTTCTCTTTGAAAGACTGAACCCCATTTGCAGAACAGAGGCAGAGGAAGAGCAGATGAAGCAGAACTTGGAAAACTGGTTTTGCATCTACCATTGTTGATGGTGGTGGAGAAGAAAAATATGAATGAATGTGTTTGTGTTTGAGAGAGAGAGAGGCAGACAGACAGACAGACAGACAGAGAGTGGTGAGATTCTTGGGGGTTGGAGTTTGGCTTGAGAACAAAAGATGAAGGGCTGGCTTTAGGAATTAGGACCCCACTGTTGCATGAGAATTATTGGGGTTTCACGTGCACATCATAGCAGGGCAAGAAAAAATGAGCAAGAGAGAAATGGGGTGATGAATGGAAGGAAGAGCTTGTCATTAACAATCATTTTAATTGGTTCACGTTCACCCAGCTTCCACAGATAAAGACTCAACTCTTCACGGAATCAACTGTCACAAACTTTCACACCAGAATATATAATTGTATATATGGGATGTATTTTTTCTGTTGTAATTATGCCCGGCAACTTGTAAACTACTCAAACCCACTTTGTAAATTTATAAATGTAATGTTGTCTTGTGATTTATTCATATTCTCTCCTCTCTTTTTTCTTGTCAACCAAACAAAATTTAAGAAACCAAAAAATAAGGGGAGGTACACATTACCATAACAAATGTTCAAACATGTGTTACTAAGAAGAAAAAAAAAACATTGTTTCTATCATGATAAATAGTGTTTTGCAATATTTTCCTCATTGATCATTAAAAAACATGCCATTATTATCGTGACACCTCATTATGGATCTTGAGTTAATACGGAACTAACCACTTATTTGAACTAACTCTATAATATTTAATACGGAACCCTTCATATTTTTTAGGTCCTCAATAAAAAATCAACCATGCACAAGGTCACACTATATTGTAGAGTACTCTACTAAAACAAATGGGTTTACGCGCACTATTGTCAATAGGGCAGGGCAACGAAAAACTGGGCAAAGTGGACCCATCATGCTTTTTTGTTGTTGAAAAAATGGTGCTAATTAAAATAGGGAGTCCCTATAATTTAATGTTGCCTTATTTAATGAGTATTTCAAACCTTTATTTAATGCTAACTTTTTTTTTTTTTTTAATAGAGATGGACCAATCAAAAAAGAGTTATAGCATTTATGACTCTCCAAATTAGGGAGTATGGTTGGAGTTGAAATTTTTTAGAGAGCTCCTAAAATAGCTTTCTTATATTTTTAGCTAAATTTTAGCTAAGAAATAGAGAGCATCATTGCGAATGCTCTAACCAGACCAGATCGGTTGAATTAGTTTAAAATGTGGTTTAAAATTTTAATGACGTCAGTTTAAGGGCATGTTTACCTACTTCAAGTGGGAATGAAAAGCAACGTGGTGCCCACATAAAATCATTTGTCTAATTCATGATACAGGGGGAATTGAATTCCTGAGGGTATCAGGGGGAGGTGAGATTGGGCAAGGATGAACCGGAATGAGATTTTTTGTACCCAAATTAAATTCCCTTCATATATTTTGTGAAAACACCAAAATACGCATTATTCTTTGGAAAAAAAAAAAAAAAAACCCCCAAGTTGCTGCCATTTTCTTTAACTTATTTATATTTAGATATACATATTTAACTTTTTTTTTAATTATAAATCGATATTGGGGCGGGGAAAATAAATAATTAGTCTTATATTGGAAGTAAATAATTCAACTTATAAAAATGCTTATTTTTACAAATATTAAATTCGATTTATCATCACTATATAAAAACGTTGGTCTATTATTAGATAACACAACTTTGTCATTTGAAAATTGTGTAAGTAGTTAAACAAAATAGAATTAATTTTGTTTTGTACAAGCATATTTTGGTAATCAATTTGGTTTTATTCCGATTCTTGACAATAGTAAACATTTTATGCAAAAAGAGGTACTTTCATTTTCTAAATATGCAGGAATCAGTTTTGGATCGTAATTATTTTTATTATTTTTTGAATTTTTTATTTATTTAAAAAAGCCAACTAAAATGTTTTTTTTTTTTTTGCATAAAAATTCACAAATGGCCCAATTTCATGCAAAAAGAGGTGATTGGGCCTAGAAAAGAGAGATGATTTGGAGTTGAGCTTGGGGAAACATTAGTTATGGGCTTAAATATTTGATTAAAAAAATATAAAAAAAATGCACAGCCAATCCAGTTCAGGCTAGCCAAGTTTTTTCACTATAAGAATCGAAATTAGAATCAGACCAAAACGGTCCAGTTTTTAGTCAACTCGGTCCAGTTTTTGCTCAATCTGGTTTTTTAGGAACCAAATTATGGTGAAACAGTGTCCTTATACGAGCCACAATGACAAGTTCGATTAGAAGAACACTCTGAACATGTTCAAGTATTGGCTGCATATGACCAGGGATTAATCTGAAGAACCTGCTTGACATGATCAAATATGGGCTACATATAATGGCGATCATCGGATGACTCGATAATATATAGCCCAAGAATCTGATAAATCATTTATTCGACTAATGATGAATATCATATTTCTAAATACGTATATTCATAATTCCAAATAATGTTTTCTCAATATTTTTTGTCAAAAGTAATCCATGATTGCTGCAATAAGAAAATAAGTAGATATGTTAGCATCAAAAGAAAAGAAACTAAGTTGGAAAATTGAAAAAATTGCTTTTATATGAATTCCCAATGTAAATTTTGCACTAATATAAGAATGGACTCCTTATAATTACAATAGTGTATTTCAAAAAAACCTTTTAGTTGCATGTACCAAAAATTATGATAATAGTAATTTGACATGATATGGAAAGACTTGCGGATATAAATATAAATCATTATATATAAATTGTTAATGAAAGTGTAAAACTTATAAAATAATACAAAGAGAAAGAACTGAAGATTGAGTATTGAAATAAAATTAATACAAGCTTGATATGCTTTATAGAAATGATCTTACAATGGAAAAAGAGTCATGGAATCGAAGAAACTTCACAACACGAGAAGAAAGCCTACTAATGACCTCAAAACTCTCTGGTTCAAAATGACCCATTGTTATGACTTGATTATTTTTTAATGATTCTCAAGCATTGAATCCTATTTTACTTATAGTGAATTCAAAAGAGAATTTCCGTAAAATATGGAAATATAATCAATAGTTGTATCCAATACTTAAGATATTTTTCACATTACATTAATAACATTGACAAAATTAGTCAAATACGATTTTATATTGTAAAACTAGGTATTCATCAATGTTTTCTTTGTGCCAAAAAGAAGCTATTTGTGCCTAATAAATCACGGCCATGAGCTGATCGAAGGAACCCCTTTTCTCGGCCCTGGCACTTACTCGTAAAACTGAAACGCAGCGTTTCAACAGGGTGCTTTGCCTTCCTGAAGACAAAAGAAAAATGCTAAGGCATGATCATCTCGGCCTCGAGTGCAGGCCAAGGCCGAGGCTGAGCAAAATCACGGCCAAAGGCATTAAAGGCGAATCATCACGTGACAACAGGGTCCCAGGCTTCATTTAATGAAGTAGTGCCTCTGTTTATTGCAGCAAACCCACTGACCATGAATAAGCATTTAATGCACGAGGGAAGGTGGGAAGTGATTGAAGTCAGGATTTGGTGATGAGGATCAGAGTGATTAGACGTAGACATTCTCACAAGAATTCTGACAGCTTGAGATATTAGGTCACCAGCGATCAAGGCCATAAATGCGTCTCCACGGCCAGAAGCTCAGAACCCACGATCAAGAGCGGCGGCCGAGATTCACCGGGATTTATGGGGTCACAACACCATGCTTCACGATCCCAAATGTTGATTGGACTACCCACTTGCTCTAATCAGGCTCCACCATGCAG
>NW_018922675.1:63970-86260 GCF_002207925.1 Prunus avium
GGCCGAGATTCACCGGGATTTATGGGGTCACAACACCATGCTTCACGATCCCAAATGTTGATTGGACTACCCACTTGCTCTAATCAGGCTCCACCATGCAGATTTTAAGCCTTGATTACTCCTCCAAGAACTCTTCCTATAAATACAAGGCTCGAGCTACATTCAAAGGGTTCAAACACCAAACCAAAGCCTCCCACGGAGCAACTTATTTTTTCCTGTAATGCACTTTCAATATCTTTACTTGCTTTCCTAGGAGTAGTGTTAGACTGTAAGGAAAATTCATTCATCAATATATCATACGACCCTTGATTTTCAAGGCGCCGGAGCACCATCCCTGTTGTTCGTTCACTCACCCCATATATCATACGACCGTCGCTCCATGAGCAACGCGCTGGAGCACCGCCCAAAACCCACCACCAACACCATCACTCAACGGCCTTGTAGTTCAGGCCGTGAACCTAACAGCCGAGACTAGTTCCTCTCTCAGCTACAATCGTTTGATTAGAAGACGAGTTCAAACAGGCGCATCACTTATCCATCCTACACTCATCAACATCTCGATGCACGGTAGACCGTGCTGGCACGCCCGCGCACAATCGCACCGCACCCAAAAGCAGGAAACCGCGTGTCAACGCATATCCCCTCGGCCCGGAACTCCAGGCCGTGAGATTTGCGCGGCAGACAGAAGCACAACACGATGTCGAAGAGAGAAAAGGGAGCTAAGGCTTAGGGTTAGAGAAGCTAGGGATTTGGAAAAAACGAAGGAAAAAGTGGAAGCAGAAGCAACCAATTCATGATCAGGCGGACAAGATCTCTCCAGTTCTCACTGTTTACACCACAATTGATGGACCAATTAGGAAACGACACGTGGACTAAAGGGGGGAATCGGTAAGATAGCATTCGGCACCCCCAGGTTGCCGAAAGCAAGACCAGACCTCAAACACCAGCTGGACACGTGGAGCACCTATAGTAAATGTCTACAGTCCCACATCGAAATTCTACACAACAAGCACACCCAGTGGCGGAGGTAGAGTTTGATGTTTGGGAGGGCCACAAGCTTCAAATTTTGAGATTTTTTTGTACAATCTATGCCTATACTCTTTATATAGTCAAGAGGTAAGAAGATGGTAAGGGGGCCCAGGCCATCTCAGGCCTGTGAATAGCTCCGCCCTTGTGCGCACCTCCCAAAACTTACAAAAGGGGTGCAAGTCCTAAAATAGAGGTAACTAGAACTTTCGGCAAACATAGCCATTACTCTGTCCAAATTACTATTCACTCCGTACTTATTTAAGCATCAGAGAGCCTTCGGCCAATATCACACCGGTGCCAAAGGTCTTACTGAGTGTTTTATCTTGCAGATTGACCGCTCCATCGAGGCCCAAAGCATATCGAAAGCCCAAACATCACTAAGTTGGGCCCAAAAGTGTCGAACCATTTTTGTGCATCAGCACTCACACCAAAGCCTTTGGGATTTCTTTATTAGTTGGTGGAGCTTTTGCGGGAATTATTCTCCTTGGAGATGTAGGCAACTTGCGATAGTATTGAGTTTCGAGAGAAGCCCAGCGAAAGCTGAGGAGGGAAGTCTTTTTCCTTGCTGCCTTAATGTTATTTTCAATATAGTGGGCATGGCTTATTCTCAAAGAAGGATTGCCTTATAGCTTGAGGATGGTCAGAACAAGGAAGAACATGTACCAAGGATTTGAGGCTCTTTGAGCTTATAGGTGAGGTTCTTGTGCCATTGATTTACATTATGTACATGCAATGGCTCTGGTTTGAGGTTGTTAATCTTTATCTAAGCTTATTCCAAAAAAATTCTAGAAAAGTTGACGGGATAAATGAAGAGTTTGACCCAAGTGTGGAAATTTTAGGGGTGTTTGAACTCTATGACCCTATTGAACCAGAATCCAATCCATGAAAATGGTAGTTTGGAATGGCCGAGGCAGTGCTTGTCATGGTTTCTTATTTCAATTTAGATTTTTTTTTGTATTTTGGATTCCAAAGCCTCTAGGATCAGGGTATATTTCCTAGTTAATAGGCTTGGTTTTAATAGTTCCTTTTGTGTCTCGTCCAATGGTCAATGTGGCGGGCAATTTTGATGTAGAATCCTTCTATCTATAATATTAGTGTTTTGAATTATCATGAGCATTATATTCACTGTCAAGTACATGATATTTTTGCTAACAAAACTTGGTTTGCCACGGCCTCGTCCATTCCAAACTATGGCCTTCATAAGAGTTTGATCCAAGCCTCAGAAAAATAAAAACTTTTATGGCCTTCAATTATCAATCTTTAAACCTGGAATTTATGAGGCTTGGATGCTTATGGGAGATTTCAACATTTGTTCCTAACAAGAAAAAATTGGAGAGACACAGTCTACCTCCAATGCCATAATTGAGTTTAATACCTTTATTAATGATTGTGAAGTTTTCTCTTTAAATGCTCAAGAAATCCCTTTTACCTGGTGCAATGGCCACAAAGACAATTCTCTTATTTATGAGAGATTAGATCGTACCTTAGCAAACCCAAATTGGTTAAGACTTTACCCTAATTTTGAACTGCATAACCTTCCTATCATTAGGTCTAATCATGGCCTAATCTGCATCTCTTGCCCTATTAGTGACACATCCCGGATCGGCTCCACCGTAGCACGATATTGTCCGCTTTGGGCCCCCCCTCTCTGGGCCTCACGGTTTTGTTTCTGGGAGCTCACGAGTAACTTCCCGGTGGGTCACCCATCCTAGGATTGCTCTGGCTCTCAACTCGCTTAACTTCGGAGTTCCCATGACTCCGAAGCCAGTGAGCTCCCAAAAGGCCTCGTGCTAGGAAGAGAAGTGCCCACACATTTAAGCACTTCACCTTTCCCTCCTCGAGCGATGTGGGATTGCTCACCGTTCTTGTTTCCCCAAGACACGGGTCTTACAATCCACCCCTCTTGGGGCCCAGCGTCCTCGCTGGCACACTTCCAGTCGGGGTCCAGCTCTGATACCATTTTGACACATCCCGGATCGGCTCCGGCGTAGCACGATATTGTCCGCTTTGGGCCCCCCCCTCTCTGGCCCTCACGGTTCTGTTTCTGGGAGCTCACGAGCAACTTCCCAGTGGGTCACCCATCCTGGGATTGTTCTGGCTCCCAACTCGCTTAACTTCGGAGTTCCCATGACTCCAAAGCCAGTGAGCTCCCAAAAGGCCTCGTGCTAGGAAGAGAAGTGCCCACACATTTAAGCACTTCACCTTTCCCTCCCCGAGCGATGTGGGATTGCTCACCGTTCTTGTTTCCCCAAGACACGGGTCTTACAATTAGCCCCTACTCTAAACCTGGAGCTTTTAAGTTTGAGGCCATGTGGCTATCTCACCTTGATTTCCATCGAATTGTAAACAAGGCTTGGGATGAAACTTATTGTGGCAACTCTGCCTAGAAAATTAGTACTTGCTGTAAAAACTTTCAACATCTTTTGAAAGGGTGGAACATAGAGGTCTTTGGTAACCTCTTTCATAATCTTAAGACTGCTCAAGATGAATTGCAAACAATTCAAGAACAACTAGCCCTGCGTCCCACTGACTCTTTTCTCTTGAATAAAGATATTTCCCTAAATAGGGAACTTAAGCTTCTTTTTGAACAAGAAGAAATTTTTTTATGCTCAGAAGGCTAGGGCTAACTGGTTACAGTTAGGTGATAAGAATACTAAATATTTCCATACTCAAGCTCTTATTAAGAGAAAAAGAAACTGAATCCTCAAAATCAAAGACAGTAATGTTTTTGGGTAGATTGTGAGAATCTTCCTCAAACCTTTCTTTAAGCTTTCCAACATAGGTTTACCTTTGCTCATCCCCCTCCTAAAGTTTACTGAAGGATTTTTTAAAGATTATCGATCTTTGTATTACTCCTAATGAGAATGTTTGTTTATTAGCTCATATTTCTGAAGCTGAAATTGAAGCTGTTATGCCCAGCATTGGTGCTTTTAGGGCCCATGGGCCTAATGGTATTTATGCCTTGTTTTTCCATCAGTATTGGGATAAAACTAAGCATGTTGATAAATCTAGTTAATGATTTTTTCTCTCATAAATCGCCGTTGTTTGCTATCATTCACACCAATATAGCCCTCATCCCTAAGGTTGACAACCCTAAGTAGTCTCAGTTTTGGCCTATTAGCCTTTGTAATGTTACCTATAAACTCATCACAAAGATTATTATCAATCGGCTCTGACCTTTCCTTACTAAATGTATTTTAAAAAACACATTAGCCCCTAGTAAATATATTTTTGAGAACATTCTTATAGCTCATGAGCTTTTCATTGATTTCAAACGTAAAAAAGGCTCTAGAGGAGCCATGACTATTAAATTAGATTTACAAAAAGCTTATGATGTTCTCGACTGGTCTTATATCAGAGCATGCTTGTTACAATTTGGCTTTTGCTCAGATTGGTGTAACTGAATCATGAATTGCATAACTAGTTCCTCTTTTTCTGTTCTTCTTAAAGGCAATGCTTGTGGAAATTTTACTGCTTCGAGAGGAATTAGACAAGGGGATCCTCTATCCTCTTATATTTTCATTTTGTGCATGGAGCCTTTTATCAGGCAATTCAACCTACTTGCTACTTCTACTAAATCGAATGTGGGTTTATTTTATTTACCTGGGGGTTTTCGCATTTCAACTCTTGTCTTTACTGATGACTGTCTAATTTTTGAAAGAGCCACTTTTGTGGCGGCTAAAAATATCACAAAACTACTTGATTTCTTTTCTAAAGTGTCTAGTCAACAAGTCAACTTGCATAAATCTAGTGTGTTTTTTTTTCAAATAATGTGACTACAAGTGTCAAAACTCATCTAAGCAATCTCTTACAAATTCAAGACAAAACTACTATAGGACGCTATCTTGTCATTAACAATATTGTATTTTTTGGAAGGATCCCTCAATGCTAAACTTATGATTGAAAGAATTAAAGATAAATTTGTTGGTTGGAAAGCTCAAACCCTTTCAACGGCTGGTAGATTCACCCTTATCAAGGCAAGTATTTATGATATTCCAAATCATATACTTTCTTGTTTCAAGTATCCTAAAGAAGTTATTAAGGTAAGGAAAACAAGCTGTATGAGATTTTTTTGGGGAAGTAAGGTTTCTCCTGTTTCTTGGAGCTAAAAATATCACAAAACTACTTGATTTCTTTTCTAAAGTGTCTAGTCAACAAGTCAACTTGCATAAATCTAGTGTGTTTTTTTTTCAAATAATGTGACTACAAGTGTCAAAACTCATCTAAGCAATCTCTTACAAATTCAAGACAAAACTACTATAGGACGCTATCTTGTCATTAACAATATTGTATTTTTTGGAAGGATCCCTCAATGCTAAACTTATGATTGAAAGAATTAAAGATAAATTTGTTGGTTGGAAAGCTCAAACCCTTTCAACGGCTGGTAGATTCACCCTTATCAAGGCAAGTATTTATGATATTCCAAATCATATACTTTCTTGTTTCAAGTATCCTAAAGAAGTTATTAAGGTAAGGAAAACAAGCTGTATGAGATTTTTTTGGGGAAGTAAGGTTTCTCCTGTTTCTTGGAAGGATGTTTGCCTTCCCAAGGAAATGGGAGGCCTTGGTGTACGCTCTCCTTCCCATTTCAATCTTGCAGGTTTAGCTAAACTGGGTTGTACTTGTTTAACTGATAGCTCTAACTGGTGGACTGAAATTGTAACAACAAAGTATCTGAAAATGGATCATTTCTTGGCCCTTAAGAAAAAAAAAATCTCATTCCTCAGCTTGACAAGAAATTTTGGATGCAAGATCCATCCTCAATAAAGGGATCAGGTGGATTGTGGGAAATGGTCAGTCTATTCCTTTCTGGACAACCCATTAGGTTTTTCCTTTCCTATTAATTAATCTGATTCCTTTAACTCAAAGAGGCAACATTAATACTAATATTTTAGTCTTTGATGTTATTTAGAATCAAGCATAGGACAAAGAGAAACTATCAGTAGTTCTTGATGCGGATGTTTTAGATAAAATTCTCTCTATCCCCTTACCCCTATCCCCCCTTGAAGATAAATTGATATGGGTTCCTAATCCCAGTGGTAAATTTTCTATCAGAAGTGCTTACAATGTTCAATTGCCGGAAGAAACTTCTCACCCTCAAGCTATTCTTTTGAAGAAAATTTGGAAGCTTATTTTGCCCCATAAGGTGAAGCTTTTCTCTTGGTTACTGACTCGGAAAAGAATGCAAGTCAGAAGTCATCCCAACTGTGGACCCTGAATGCCCTCTTTGTAAAAATCACAATGAAACCATTAACCACCAATTCTTTACTTGTCCTTTTGCGAAGTCAATTTGGAATTGTACCAACTTGCCCACTGATTTTGAAACCCAAAATTTTGATTACCTTTATTGGTTAAACTCGTTTAATAACTCTACCAATCCAGGTGGCCCAAATAACGTATCTAAAGCTCTCCTAATTTGTTGGCAAATCTAAAAAGCTAGAAACCACCTCGTCTTCAAAAATATCCCCCATCATCCTCTCTGAGCTCTTACTGTAACTGGTCAGGTGGGTATGGACTATTGGAGACACAACTTCCATCCTCCTTCTAAGTCTTCTGTTCATGTGGATATCAAATGGAACTGTCCTCCTCTTGGTTGGGTTAAATTTAATTTTGATGGATCTGCGCGCAACAATAGTGCTACAACTGGGTTTATTATTTGAAACAGTGATGGTCATGCTTTACTTGTTGGGGCAAAGAAAATTGGTGAGGTTACTATCACTGTTGCTAAATGCTTAGCGTTGCGGGATGGTCTTGCTTATGTGGTGCATAATGGCTGGTGCAAACTGTTGGTCGAAGGTGATTCTAAGATTGTCATTGACTGCATTAATCAAGCTATCTCCATCCATTGGAGTATCAAGTTGCTAACTCAGGATATTTTAATGTTATATTCCTTGTGTGAGGAGGTCTCTTTGAAGCATGTTTTTTGTGAGGCCAACTTCACAACTAATGCCCTGACTAATGTTAGTTATGGGCTCTCTCTTTCTAAGCTTTGGGAGCATGGTTTGCCTTTGAATTGTTCCATTCCTTTTTACTTTTATTTGTTTGGGCCTGCGTGCTCTCGAGATTTCTGTTTGTAATTGAATATTTTCCTTATAAAAAAAAACTACGGTCTTTGGGCTGATAACCCAATGATCGAGATATGATGATATTGGTCCACTATCATAATATCATGAGAGTTAGCTCATTAAAGAAACATCTTAAACTGTCATATGATAGAGTAATGTCGAAGTTATAAGGATTTGGGGCACTAATGATTGGATTGGCCTAGAGACCTATAAAAGTACGAAACTCGACAAGATTAGTAAATAAAATCCTAAGGGCACGTTTGGTTTGCACAATAAACTTATTGGGAATGAAACTCCTATATCTAATCCCAGGAGATGTGAATGGAAGATGTTCATTCTCATGTTTGGTTATGGTTTTCTCTCATGCCTTTCTTCATTCATGGTTCAATATTCTAGTGTCCTAGGCGTAAAGGAACCACACCAATCCATCCCGAACTTGGTGGTTAAACTCTATTGCTGTGACAATACTGTAGGGAAGGTCATGCGGAAAAATAGCTTGACGCCATGATAATAAAAAGCTTAACACTTCTCATTCTTATTACTTTTTCAAAATGAAAAAAAAATGAAAAGGTCGTCTTATTCAAAACCCCAAACCAATTATGAAATCCCTTCTCCCCTACTTCACACCTTGGAACGCATTGTTCTTATATTTATATAAAGAGAGGCGCTTTCACATCTTCTTAACCGAAAACAGATGGGGAGAAGAAAGGTTCCTTTTTTTTAGGGTACTGGGAAATGAGGATCAAAAAATGCCCCTTTTTCTAGTAATACTCTTGGGAAGATTGGAGCGCAAGATAAATCATTATCTCTCATGATATTGCCTCAAATTAGGAACTTAATTCATGTTAACTTTGGTTACTACTTGTCTACAAGTAGAAGTAAATCTATCGTTTGTTGAGATTTTTATAATGGCAAGTCTAGGTGTTCTTCACCAGAGTTTACTCCGAAGAAGAGCCTCTAGATACGCCTACTGGATTTTTAGTTGAGTGTCTGTCGAGAAGCTCTTATCTTGAAAGTATTCCCATTTGTCACATTTAGTCTTGAAGAAGAACTTGTAGTCATAGAAGTTCCCTAGGTCACATTTTTTGAGTTCGAGCTATGTTTTGCTTGGTTCTTTACTTTACTGATGAGCTAAAAAATAATTGTATGACGTCGAGCTCCCCTCTCCCCCAATATTACTTATGTAAAAATTAAATAAATAAAAAATTATGGCAATAAATTGACCTAGTTTCACAATAAGTTCTTCCCATTTGGTACAATTTAATGATAAAATAATGGAAAAAGAATAAAAATTAACAAAAAAAAAAATGTATATAATTATACATAGATTTTATTTATAAATATAACTGATAGCCTAAATTACAAGGGGAAGATGTTTCTCACATACTGTTTGGGGATGGTAGAAATCCACCAAACTCAAGCAACTTCTAAAAGTACGAAAATTGGCCAGGCAGGAGAAGAATATGCAACCGGGCTAGGAGCTGAAGGTGCGGCCGGATTTTTCTGCAAGGCACAACCGGATGCAGTTGGGTAGTCGGAGGAGCTGGGTTGGAGGTGCGGCCCGTTGGAGCAGGGGCTTGCGAGGTGTAGCCGGGACCTTGAAGCTTGGAGGTCGTAGCAATTCAGGCTACACAAGTTTGTAGCCAGATGGAGCTAGGAGAGCTGGGCAAAGAATTGCGACTGGGCACAAATGGATTGAAGGAATGGCGGTCGGATTTGTTCGAATGCGGTCAGATTTGAAGTCTTGGAGCTGCGATCGGATTTGAGTTTGCGAGACGTGGCTGGAATTGGGGTTGAAGAGTTGTGATCGGGATTTGGATGGACAGAGTTTGGCGGCCGAGATTTGGAGCCTGATTTTGAAGGAGCTTGGCGGTCGAAAGCACGATTTGAAGGAGTTACTGGAATATTGCGGTTAGGAGCAACTGGGATATTGTGGCTGGAGGTCTTTGAATTGTTGCAGATTTGGGGCTAAAGGTTTTGGGTTTAAAACTGAGAATATATATATTCTCTTATGCGGACATCGTGTGGACGCCGTGTATTTTGTACTACCCCTCTCTGTTTTTCTGCCTGTTTACAATAGGATCCGCACGATAATAACGTGCGGACATCCGGATAAGAGAATAACTGTATATATATATATATATGCCGTGTATTTTGTACTACCCCTCTCTGTTTTTCTGCCTGTTTACAATAGGATCCGCACGATAATAACGTGCGGACATCCGGATAAGAGAATAACTGATATATATATATATATATATATATATAGGTACATAAATGCAATTGGAGCTTTGAAACTTTTGCAAGTGTGTGGCTGGAGGGTTTTTGTTTAAGCCCTTCATATCCTATTTTATGCTTATATATATTTGAAATTTAATATATATTATATGAGTGGCAATATAAGAGAAATCAAAGGCCCAAGTTTAAGCCACTGATTCAAGCCCTGATTTTCGGAGGATTATGTGCACATGACGGAGGCCTCACAAGGAAAGAAATCAAGGAGTTTGATAATAATAACGAAAGTTCCTAAGCAAGGAAGAATCAAGCATGTCAGAATATTTCAATCAATGCAATCTCACGGATTTAGGGGAGCTTCGAGAAAGATTTTTTAAAAAAAGAGTTGACATTTGGCCATTTAATGGTGCCTAATGGAGTGCAAGCGGCAGGGCCTCAGGTGGAGGCCCAACCAAATGTCTTTGGAGTGAATCTGCCCCACCCTAATCCACCAGCTAGGGGCAACCCAGCCCTAGCGGTTCATGTTCCACCGATAGGCAACAACCCATATGCGGAGGCCAACCAATTCCAAGTGTTCCTGCCATATAATTAATTCCGCCTACAAGCTCACCAAGAGGCCAAAGCCAATTTTGCTAGGCCTCATATCAACCAATTCGTCGGAGTCGGTGGATGGAATAATTTTGGCGGAAATGCAAATAATCCGTTGCTAGGAAACCAAGTAATCGATTGAGGTGCGGTCGAACAAATGATTCAAGATATGGTGCCCCATGCTAGGAGGATTGGTAGGCCAGTCTACTGAATGCCATATCCAGAGCACTTTGATCAAGAGGAATTTCTGAGGGGTTTTAAGGTTTCAGATTTTGCATTATTTTCTGGAGATGGGCTCCAATCGACCGTGGAACATATTGGCTAATTCACGGCTCAATGTACGAAGATTGGGCATCACGAGGCCTTGAAACTAAGGCTATTTCCGAGTACCCTCACGGGGGTAGCTTTCTTGTGGTATGTCAAGCTTCCACAAAACTCCGTCCCAAATTGGCAAGTCATGGAGCAAATGTTCCATGAACAATTCTATTGGCCAAAGCCAGAAGTCTCGATGGCCGACTTGGCGAAGATAAGCCAGAAGCCAAATGAATCAGTTCAAGAATACTTGGGGCGATTTAGAGAAGCAAGGGCTAGGTGCACAGTCAATATGCCGGAGCATGAGTTTGCAAAATTGTCCCAAGGAGGATTATTGCTTAACTTCCGAAAGAAATTCGAAGGAATTGAGTTTCGTGACATTTATTATCTCCTACTTCGAGTGGACTGATACGAATCCCTTCTAAAGGAGGAGCAACAAAAGGGGCACACGGCACTTCGACCAAACTTTCCGAGCCTAGAACTACGTCGGTCCACGCGGTGGACATTGAAGACATAGACTCAGAAGAAAAGGATGATGAAGTTTTCTTAGAAGAGGAAGAAGAGTCGGTCAGGGTAAACTTGGCTGAGATTGTGGCCAAAGGGCCATATGTGTGCAAGGCTTTGTCTAAAGCCTCTAAGGATCAAAGGTCGACAACGGCCCAAGTTTCTAAGTTTAGTAGAACCTTCCAAAAGGCGGTTGTAATGAAGTCCTACACGTTTGATATTTCTAAAGCCGAACAAATCTTCGACCAATTTTTGAAATAAAACTAATGTTCTCTGTCCTTTGTCTTGATTTGGTGAGGTCTATATAAGGCATTCATTAGCCCTTGGCTAGCCATTGAATGGCCAAATGTCAACTCTTTTTTAACAAATCTTTCCTTTCGAAGCTCCCCTAAATCCGTGGGATTGCATTGATTGAAATATTCTGACATGCTTGATTCTTCCTTGCTTTGGAACCTTCGGAATTATTATAAAACTCTTTGATTTCTTTTCTTGTGAGGCTTCCGTCATGTGCACATAATCCTCCGGAAATCTGGGCTCGAATTGGTTGTTTAAACTTGGGCCTTCGATTTCTCTTATATTGCCACCCATATAATATATATTAAATTTCAAATATATATATATATATATATAATCAGTTTTAAACCCAAAACCTTTAGCCCCAAATCTGCAACAATTCAAAGACCTCTAGTCGCAATATCCCAATAGCTGCCGACTGCAATATTCCAGTAGCTCCAAATCTCAGTCGTGAAACTCCTTCAAACCATGCTTTCGACCGCCAAGCTCCTTCAAAATTGGGCTCCAAATCTCAGCCGCCAAACTCTGTCCATCCAAATCTCTGTTGCAACTCTTCAACCCCAATTCCGGCCACGTCTCGCAAGCTCAAATCCGGCCGCATTCGAACAAATCCCGGTCGCCATTCCTTCAATCCATCACATACACACTACCAATGTGCCACATGTAATGTAATTTAGTTATCATCTTCGTTGACACGTTCACACGATTAGATAGAGCATTGTTGCATTCCTAAAAGGACACAAATTAATGTGCAAACAACCAATTAAAAATACCCGCAAGTGCACGAATCTAATGAGGGCATCTCCAATCGATATGTTTAATTACCACGTCAACAAGAAATGACAAAAATTATATGAGAAAATTGATCAAAATGAATAGTCTAGTCCTGCACGAATTTAGAGGCATGTATGAAGCTTGATGTCCACATTGGCATCCCATAAAACTTAACGTCAAATGCTATTTGAATATTTTTTTGCATTAGACCACGCCATAATTTACTATCTATTAAAGCTTTATTCATCATATGTACGTTATTTTCTTTTAAAAATATAACATAATAAATAATATAATATTTGACATTTCATGTGAATTTGAAAATTTCTACAAAGTATTAGATTGCCATTTGAGCCATCGAATTCAAATTTAATATTTCGAGTAGGTGTTAAAATATATGAAGTGAAATGAAACAAAATTTGAACGAGAGTCCCAAAGTAACAATTAAGTTTTAGTTCTATAAAATAAATTTTGGGGCATTTCCTGCAAAACATGAAACACGAGTTTTAACGTCTAATTATTTCGTTTGAAAAAAAAATATCTTCTTGTCGTTTAAAGTAAGTCAATATCCCATTTATTATATTATCTATTTGCCGAAAAAGAAAAACAAACAAAAAAAATAAAAAGGAAACGGAAAGTTTGACAAACAAGAATTGAAGCTTATCCACAAGGACACGTCGGCAGACTCCCCCTCGACTCAAATACTTACGTGTCAAAACGTTCGACTTACTCATCACCACCCAGCCAATCACCAGGCATAACCGCGCGCCTAGTTGGGAAGCTTCGCGACGCGGGCCCCACTATTTTATCCAAACCCGCGCACCTGCGCGCACGTGACCTCGTTCCCAGACCAAAAACCGCCAAATCAGCTGACGCCATCAGCCGCCTTCGGCCGCCTCCCAGTGTACAGTCACCGCCTGATATTAAGGGTATTTACGTAACTTCTGGTCTAATTTACTTCTGTTCGTGCACGTTGCGATTCTTGAAGTCACGTGGAACGCACGTGATGGCCTTCCACAGGCTTCTTTCTTCTCTGCGTTAAAAGGAAAGGAAAGACAGCCGAACGGGTTTGTTTCGTTGACGCAAATTTTTGGAAACATTTCAGGCTGCGAAAATCGCTGAGTTCACTCGGTGACTTTTTTTTGGTTCGTCTTGTTTGACTCGCTCTGCAAATTTGTCGATTGGGTTGGAAGCTAGAGCCGATGGTTCAGCTAATGAGTCCGCGAAAGGTTGCGGTGAAGTTGGATGCCGATGAGTCGTTCGACACCCAACTCGGTCGAATTCACAAGCGGCTCAAACTCGACTCGGTTCCACAGGTTCATGTTCATCTCTTTTCAGTTTTTGATTTCATGTTATGTGGTTTTTCAATTGATACTCTGTTTATGGTTTATGATAGTTTGATTTCGTCAATATTTTGTGATATCCATTAGCATGAATTGAATTATATGCATTTCCTGCACTTTCTTAGCAACCAAACAGATTGGGCAGTCGTTTTCAGAAAGAAGAGATATTTTTTCATGTTTTATAGCTAATTCTGCTCATAATGTTTGGGTGGTCTTAGCAGTTGGGTTTGGGGCCTGGCAAGTTTGAAGTTCCTCCTTCGCTGTACCATCCCCTGGATGAACCGAGCCCGCTCGGTTTGCATCTAAAAAAAAGTCCATCTTTTTTGGATTTGATCCAAATGAAGCTATCTGAAGAAAACTCTGTTAAATTGGCTACTCTAGGCAAGAGAGGTCACAAGGGAACTACCGCTTCCGGTGCTTCGGATAAGCTCAAGGCTATGAATTTCCCGGCTTCCTTTCTAAGGATTGGGACTTGGGAGGTATAACCCACAATTTTCTATGGACTCTTGTTTTCCAAACTGGACAGTTTTATTTGATGCTATATGCTTTGATGTTGATTTGAAGTTTTATTGATTTTGGGGTTGCAGTATAAGTCAAGATATGAAGGAGATCTAGTGGCAAAGTGTTATTTTGCAAAGCATAAACTTGTGTGGGAAGTCCTTGACGGTAGTCTAAAGAACAAGATGGAAATTCAGTGGTCAGATGTTGTGGCTCTCAAGGCAAATTACCCAGATGATGGACCAGGGACTTTGGATGTTGTGGTAATATATTGTTTACATATTTTTGTGTAATTTTTTTTCTATAAAGGAATTACAGTATTTCAAAATCATTATATGCTATGCTTTTTTTTTGGTCGAATGCTATGGTTTCTTAAGATAGATTAATATTATTTTCTGGTGCAGCTTGCTAGACCGCCTCTTTTCTTTAGAGAGACCAATCCACAACCTCGAAAACATACCTTGTGGCAGGCAACATCAGATTTTACTGCTGGACAGGCCACTTTAAACAGGTTAAATATCTAACCTTGTAGTCATTCATAGACTTACTGAAATTTATAAATGGCTTTGAGCATGAATCTTTGTTGCAATGTTTCCAGTTTATAGAAAAACATCAGTGGTGTGGGGTAGTTACTATAGTTATGACAACTGTTAAAAGAATTTGAGAAGCTTATAAGCAAGGTAAGATCTTTGGTTGGCCAACTAGAATGATGAGGTCAAAATTCATTTAAAGTACAAAACAATTATATCACACAAATAATCTCCTCAGTCATATCTTTCCATAGTGCAACATGCTAGATATCATTTTCCCCATTACGATATATTTTAGAACAGCACTATCTCAGCAATTCCACTGGTTTACCTGTCTGTCTCCCCCACTTGTAAAATTTGGAACACATGCGTATGTGCTTAATAACTGCACAAGCTAAAGTCGGGGATTGTATTTTACTTGCTCAAGTAGTAAGAGGTTTCTCGTTAGCAATCAACTGTTAGAAAATATATTTTATTACCTTTATAGAAGATATCGAAACATATATCTGTTGAATTTTCGGGGGCTTTAAATGATTGGAATATAAGGAACATACAAAGATGCACATCATATGCCACAAAAAAAACAGAGTAGTTCTAGAAATTATGGTTCAAGCAATCCTTATAAATGCTTTTGTAAGACTTGAAGTTTTACAAGGTTGATCGGGTAGTTTGTAACTTATTATGCCTAATGTTTCTAATTGGTATTGTCTATGTTCAAATCTGTAATGTAATTTTTCCCTTTGTGTTGTTTTAGGCGCCATTTTCTGCAGTGCCCACAAGGCTTGCTTTTTGGCAAGCATTTTGAAAAGCTTATTCAATGTGATCCTCGTCTCAACTTCTTAAGCCAACAGCCAGAAATTGTATTAGAATCTCCATTTTTTGATGCTAGAGTTACAGTATCAGGTGACCCTGATGAATATGGACGTCGGTTTGGTCCCAAAAATGAGGAGGGGCCTGCTATATTTGGTTTGCAGGATTCAGCATCACCTTCTGGAACTCACTCGCCACCGTGTAAAGATGAACAAGATTTTATTGGTAGAGGTCCTGAAAATTATTCCCAGGAAATTTCTTCTCCTAGCTCAGGTAAATCTGCAAATGATAAAACTGTGTAGATATGGTCATAAATAGTTAACCATGCATCATCTTTCTTTATTGTCAAAGCTCGTTGATATAACAATTGAAGCCTTCATTTATATTATTAGGAAGTTGCTAAATTTCTATGCTAAAAAAATTTGCACACCTCCGAAATTTCAGAAGCCCCTTGTTGAACGGACTGTTCATCCACAATTAATCCCATGTCCCAATCTCCCATGACTTGTGATTTTCATCTTATTTTTTTGGGCTCAAGATTTCATTCCCATGTAATTTGGTTCTGTTTTCTTGTTTTGTCAAAATATTGAGTCAGAAGCAGTCAATAGTCATTGTGTAAATAACTTGAACAGTTATAGAATCACTTACTGATTCCTTAACACTAGAAATTATTTTGTGGGTCAAATTTGAAACAATTAGTCAGAAACTTAAAATTATTTGTGAATGAAGTCCATTTATCCGTGTCCCTTTGGTTTGATAAGCCTCATCTACAGCAGGCCTCTGGTGCTAAGGTTAAGATGGATCAGGACTTAAAACTTGCACTTGAGATCATAAAATGAAAAGCATTATTTAACGGACTCAAATCTAAATCATACTGAACATAATACTTGCAAATATTCTCCTATCATGCCGACTACGTCTAGTCAGCATTTGGTGGGGTGTGAATAGAACTCCCCTTTGCACTTATTTTTTAGAGGAATCATGTGAGTAACCGTCATATCAAAAAGAGCTGTCTTTCATGACGTGATTGTTTTTTCTTTTTCTTTTTTATTTTTATTTTTTTTGGCAAAGTTTGATGTATGTGATATAAAGTCTGCCACAAATGTGAGACCATAGCTAGTGGGACAATTTGCTACGACCTCTTAATCTATCGGAATTGGTGTCAGATGAATGTCGTCAATGTTTGCTCAACTTAAGCATGTGGCCTTCTTGTATCTGGTTTATCAGTTCCACCATGTCACATAAACCTGTTTATCCTTATTCTATGAATATTTACTCCATATTTTATGATGCGGAAGTTTTACAATTGAGTTTGGTACGGGCACTGCATCGCATTTGTTGTGGGTCTAAATTGTCTTGTATTTGTAGTGATGGACACCCCTGCAATTGATAAAATTGGGAGCTTTGGAGCTGAAACCTCAAAGACGCCCAGCAATTTTAATCAAATGAAAGTTCCTGGACTTCCCATGTCGATGTCAATGAGTGATTTCGTAAGCCACATTGGACAATGCATTTTTGGAAAGATATCTGGCAAGGAGCAACCTAGCAGAGATGTTTTGGAGGAGATTACTCAATACTTGTTCAATGACGCGCAACTCACCTTACCCTCAGATGAGCAATACGTCATGTCAAGGGTCAATTCCCTTTATTGCCTTTTGCAGAAGGATCCTTCTACGACACTAAACTTGCAAGCCAAAACTGATGACCGCTTTGATGTAAATGATGATGGGAAGACAGCTGAAACTAACTCTGCTTCTGCATCAGCTTATGAGAGTAAGGTTTCAGATGGTTTTCCTGCACCTAAGGATGAGTCCGATGAAGGTAAGTCCAGTGCCGTTCCGAATGATGATGACAATAAGCAGGAACTGACAATGCCAAGAAGGGACTCATTTGGGGAGCTTCTTCTAAATATTCCTAGGATAGCATCTCTTCCTCAGTTTCTTTTTAACTGGTCATAAGTTTATGATATTTAATCAAGCTAGAGAGTAGTCTCTACGGCCCTCGCATGATCTTGTACAAAAACATAGAAATCTATGTCGGTTTTCACATCTGTGAATACAACAGTTGCAGGTTGTTCCTAAAACGTGTACAGCTTAGGGATTCAGAAATGTATGTTGATGAAGAATCCTAATATGTTGATAACGTAGACCTGGTTCTTGCAAACTGAGTCTCTCTGCGTTTTGTTCAACCTTTGTGTATAATGATCAAGTGTTCTTTTATAGCAATGTGAGTTTTTGTGAACACTCTTTTAGTCTTGTCTCTGTTGTGCTCATGGGTTGATTTGATATTATTAACCAGCTTGCCATGCTGCTCCTTGAGACTGCAAACCAAAATACTTCAAACCGTTTATAGAATGAAATGTCGTTGATTCTTTGACAGTAAAGACTAAACTATCCAAGATACATAAAGTTTCAATATTTACTTTGGTATATGACTTTTGCAAGACACAATTTTATAATAAGCATGTGCACAGCATTGGCACTGCATATTATATATTTGCATCTCTTATTTCTACTCTCCAACCAAATGTACAAAAAGAATTAAAGAAACCAAAAAAAGAAGCAATTATGGTGCGTCGGGGCCTTCATCATCCACGGGGTCATCTTCTCCCAGCATGTTCATTAGCATGGTGACCTGGTCTTGCAGCATTGCATTTTCTCTCTCCACCTCCGACCGTTTGCTTCGCTCTTGCAGGAGCTGAAGTTGCAAGTGTTCTAGGCACCTTGCATCCTCTTCCAATTGCTCATTTAGCCCATCAATTTCCCTATCCTGAAGAGAAAACCAAAATAGAAGCTTAATTTATTGCAACCATTCTTTTTTTCATTTTTCATTTTTCTAATAGAGGAGAAAAAGGTGAGGTGTTTAGAAATTACACCTTTCTGTTCATTTCCTGCACAGCGATCCTCCGCATACTCTCAACCACGTCAACATTAACTAGCTTTCGCTTTTTTCCAATCAGCCACCCCTTAGGATAGGTTGTGGCATCAAAGTCCGGCGGAGGAAGTAAGGATTCAGCCGACGGTCGCTTCCCGTTGATATTTGTTATAGGTTCTAAGGGTTCAAAAAGAGCCTTTCGACGTTCAGAAAGCTCAGGAGCTGCGGCTAAGTCCTGCATCTCCTCCTCAGTGACGGGCTCTTCCTGTTTGTTGGGAGTATTATTAGCAGTATCTTCTGTTAGCTTGTCTACATTCCTCCCGCTAGCTGTGGGAAACAAGTTCACTTTCTAGTGCTATTGAATTTAGAGATAGATGTAGCAGATTTGTATAATAAGGAGGCACCAAAAGTTCAAACCACAATGGATATGAGAAGGCACTGACTGATATGTGGAGTAGAATAGCACCAGCCATTTCACTCCACAAAATTGAGTAAGTATAGAATACATGCATACCATGCATAATTGCAGCCATGTCCTTCAGTTCAGTAAAATGATGATGGAAGAAATGCAGTTAAAGAGACAGATGAAATCTGACACTTGGCATATTCTTAATTTGGCCCCGTTTGGTGGCTCGAACTAAACTGGACTATTTCAATTAAATTGGGATTGCGGTCAACATACAAATGCTGGGACTCGACTTCCTTCCATCCTTCTTAAAATAAATAAGGTGCTCGGCCAAAAGGCGATTAATTAACAGCTAAATCAAAGATGAACCTAGAAGATAATACAAAATCTGTGTTGCAAAGACTTCAAATTGGAAACTGAAATGGATGATTTGATCGACAGGGGGAGGATATAATGTAGCAGATAAAAAAGAAAATCCAATAGAACCTTACAAGTAAAAAAGGTTGCGTAAAACAGGGAACAGGAACAGGAGAAAGGGGTTTTCCTCTTCCCCAGCCACAGGAGGAAATCACACTTCAAGCAATCATGCATCCCAACCAACAAGACACTTGAAAAAGAAAAACAGGGAAAACAAGAAAAGAAGACAACCAAAAAAGTTTATATTATAATAATGAGCAAGGTTGGTAAAGCGTCACATCATGAACAAGTGTTAACAGAAGAACTTCTACAGATTTTCATTTTCGTTTCCAAAGAATTGGGAACTTGAAACCTAGTGCCAAATTATGAGCAGTACCCAAAAACAAAAATTAGCACAATAATGGAAATACTTAACGCAATCAGTTTTTTTTTTTTTTTTTTGGTCAAGTGAAATAATTCGAAGATGCTAGCCGAAAAAATTATTAGAACTGACCAAAAAAAAAAAAAGGATGAAAACCAAGAAATGAAATGCCGTAGGATCAATTAAATTTGGATGAGACATAGAGCCCATACCACATGTAGCATTCAAATTTGTTCGCATTTTTCTATGAAATAAAAAGTATGGTCACCTTTGGGTAAATAAAAAATTAGATATGCTGTGCTGTGTATTCAAAGTCAAGACCTTTAAAAGAAAAGGAAAAAATAAAAACAAAACCAAAGGCCAAGAGTAAAGCGTGAAAACAACAAAAGAAATTGTCACCGTCTGAAGATTTATAGGCCAAAAATGAAAAGAAAAAGAAGCAAGAAAGAAGAAATATAATTAAATACATATAATTAGGAGAGAGAGCAATTTAAGCGAACCAACCCCAGCAAAGTAACGTATGAGCAAAGTCAGCACCTCCTAACAGCAGTTTAATTTTACGTCTCTCTCTCTCTCTCTCTCTCTCTGTTATTTTTTTAATCCCTTTAATTATAATAGAAGCTTTACTGACAACTCAAAATTGTTTAGAGGGAGATGGAATTATGCTGGAATTTAGCTTCAAAATGTTAAATAAAATTTTGGGAAACCATGCAATAAGCCTCAAGAACATCCATAGGAATTATGATAGCTATTAAGTCGTACATAATTGGGTAGGTGGGTATCTCTTAAATCATGTAAACATCACCAAAAACAAATCTCATATTATTCAAATGAATTGGTGGACTCTCAATTGGAGAAATATATATATATATATATATATATAGAGAGAGAGAGAGAGAGAGAGAGAGTGAAAGAGAAACAGAGGAGCTATATATTATACTTACTACCTGATCTCTTTCTGGGTTTCCAATCAATCCTTGTGGAAGAGAGAGGAGCAAATCCTTCCAAGGCTCCATCAGCCTTCTTCCCATCTCTAATCTGGCCTTCCATGGAACAGAAATTAACAAGAAGAAGAAGAAAGAGAAAGAGCTTCAATTAAACCCCCACCTTAACGTGGTTTCTGATTCCTTGAGAGAGAAAGAGAGAGAGAGAGAGAGAGAGAGAGAGAGAGAGTTTTTTCCTAGTTGTTGGGTTGTGTTTATTTCGACATTTTTCTTGCTTTTTTGATTGTTAGCTTTATGTCTCTCACCTAGAAGGGAAGACCGAGGAGATGAATGTTGGGTCGATCAACACAATGAGGGGACCATGTGGGTTTTTTAACGGTTGAGATTTGGCATTTGGTGGAAGATTTGAGGCTAACAGTTGTCCCTTTCTCTGCAATTGGGTCCCTCTCATTTTCTTGCATAGTTATAATGTTTTCCTTAAAACTTTTTATTATATAATATTTAACAAATTATATGAGAGGGGTGTCAATTTGGTTTACCTGTTTTTTATTCCCATGTTTGTTTTTCAACTCCTCCCACAAATCTCAGCCGAAACCTATCAGAATTTAAAACAAGAAAATGTTTTTGTTTCTCTTCGTTTCTCTAGAGAGAGAGAGAGAGAGCATATCCTTCTGCGCGTGAGCATTTCTTTTCAAGTATGCTCCTCACTTTGATGATTGGGCCCTCTATATTCAAAGGGGTTGGATCTATGGACTTTGGGCTGGTTTTGGGTTTGATTTTGTGGTTTGTGACCCAAGCAGCACATCAGTTCCCTAGAAATAGATACATATGGGATAAACTATTGGGCTTCTTGTGTAATGATGAACTTTCTTGGAATGGACGATGCTTAGGAATTGTTCTGGATTAGCGTGGCTTGATCTTAGCTAGATAAGATTTGTTATGTGCTTGGTATATGCTTGGACCAGGATTATTAGTATCGAAGGTCGAGGAATTAACTCGCGAATATTTCCAATGCATAATTTTGCTCAAACATTTTGGTGCTTTCATTGAGAGCACGAGTTATACTTAATGCGTGCTCTTGAATCAAAGGAATCTGTTTCCTCCTTTTTATCGCCCAACTGAAACCTTCCAAACAACCATGGTTGGAAGCACGTGAACAAGAAGTCAGGCTGCCGCAAAAATCTAATCCGCGACAAACTTGGGTCACCACAACGTCGCGGCTCCCGGCACCGCAACTACCGCCATAGCCTTCCGTTCCTCCTCTCAATCGCAATATGCGCCGCCGCTCCTCTACTCGGTCTCGCCACCCAGAACACCTATCTGACGCGCGCTTTCGCGCCTCCTCACGGTCCCGTGGTTGCCACTACTCCGCAGCCACATAGCTACACCGCCTCGCTCCGTCCCGAGATCGTCGCTCATGACCTTCTTGGTGCCGCCGCCAACTTGAGCTCTGTTGTGGAACAACTTCATTCATTCCCTCATATGCTGCCGTGCTCGACATACGCTCCTATGTACACCTCTAGCGAAACCCTAGCCCGTGTGAAAGTGGGCTCTACACAATTTTCTCCTCATGATCCATGAAGTCATGTAGACCTCAATCTTAGAGTTAATCAACTGGCTCAAAGAGTGGACTACCAAAACAACTTGGTTAGACAACTCATCAACCAGATTGACTTGGTTCGAGACATTGGCCTTAGACCGCAAGGCAAAGAGAGGAGGATGGACGAACACACCCGTATGCAGTTCGAGAGGTCCCATGCAGGTCGAGTAAGAGCAAGTAGATAAGGGGAAGGACAAGAGCGTGCTCAGCACGTTGGCATGTCGCAAGCATCCCCGAGCCTCGCTCAAAGTAGATCGAGTCTCCGATCAAGATTAAGTCCAAGGATCAATGTGCACGAGAAGTGGGGCCCACGATCCAATGTTGTTCACTCCTGCCTGGGCTCGCAGAGAAGCATTTATGCAAGACTAAGCCCCTGACGAGATCAGCCTTGCGATAATCTCCATGAAGTATGAGAAGAAAGATGCTCACTTGCTCAATCCCAAGGAGACAACTCATGACGACAAGCTACAGAAGGTCGCTTGCAAGCTTAGTCCACCAACACGTCATGTAGGTAAGACAATCGAAGAGATCTGCTCCGTAGAGACAACAATGAGGTAAACTAGCGACGCCCGCATCATGGAGGACACAGATGTGAACTGTTGCGTCGATACAGCTGCACCAAAATGGATTCAGCTGCATCCTCAACTTGTGATACTCGCAAGTGCACGAGCCGTTTGGTAGTATAGCATATGTAAGTGCGAGGTCG
>NW_018922675.1:88750-109838 GCF_002207925.1 Prunus avium
AAAAATAATAGTGAAGATTGAAAATTAACTAAGAACATAAATAAATTATCCAAGGAAGAATCAAATAGTAAATAAAGAAAATAATTATAGAGATTTAAGTAATTAAGCAACAATTTGAAGGGGAATTTAGTAACGTAAGTACTTATAATGAATAATAAAATAATCAATAACACTAAATGGATTAAATAGAAAAGAAATAGATTATATTAAGTAATTAAGTAATTAAGTAACTGATCAACAATATAAAACAATAAGTAATTATGTTAATTTCTATTTTGAGAAACAGCTCGCAAGTATTATAAATAAATATATAAATATAGATTCCATAGCTTATTATCACAAAGTAGGGCTGGGCATACACACCGAAAACCCGATTAAACCACCCAAACCAAATCGTTGGTTTGATTTGGTTTGATTTTTTAATTATTTTTTATTGATCACCGGTTTGAAACCAAACCAAACCGATATTTATGGTTTGGTGTTTGGTGCTTGATATTGAAATTGTCGGTTAAACCAAACCAAACCGGTGAGTGATATTCAGAAATACTAATAAAATATTAAAAATTGTTAAAGCACATGCATATGGAGATGGACAAATCATGTCTGGCTGGCGTGTGTTGGAACTTGGAAGTACACTGCCCCATAAATAAAAAGTAAATATCAAAAGCCATCTTCTTTTCTTTTCTATTTTTCCCACTTACCTAAGATCATTATAATATTGAAGTTTTGTATTTTATTTCTATTTTTGCGCACCTGAGCTATCTCTTCTTCTACCTCTCCCTCTTTCTCTATCGCTCCCCCTCTCCCTCCCCATCCTCAACTCAGATTCTCTTTTTCTTTTTGAACTGCAACACTAGCAAAGCTCCAGACCACACACATACTTTGCTTTGATGATACAGGCCACTGCTCTCTCCTGCCCAAAGCCTTAATCGCCACCATATGGAGAAAATTTTGATGCTTCAACCACTCTCTCTGCGATTTCTTTGTCTTTGAGCCCAGATTTCATGGCATGACTCAGATCTCACCTCTGTGCACCTCAAAACCCGAAATCACCTCTGGCGTGGTGGTTAAGCGCCTACATATCTTAGAATGGGGAAGGGGTTCGAACCCCTACATGCTCAATGAGTTCGATGATACAGGCCACTGATCTCTCTTGCCCAGAGCCTTAATCGCCACCATATGGAGAAAATTCTGATGCTTCAACCACTATCTCTGCGATTTCTTTGTCTTTGAGCCCAGATTTCATGGCATGACTCAGATCTCACCTCTGTGCACCTCAAAACCCGAAATCACCTCTGGCGTGGTGGTTAAGCGCCTACATATCTTAGAATGGGGAAGGGGTTCGAACCCCTACATGCTCAATGAGTTTTCTTTAATTTTTGGAAGTTCATATCGCGATATTATCGATATTATCGATAATATCGATAATATCGCGATATATTGACCAATCGCAACTGCCACTTGGATGAAAATATCGTTATCAAATTATCGAAGAAATTATCGAGGAAATTATCGAAGAAATTATCGAGGAAATTATCGATAAATTGACGATATATATATATGGAAATGTGCTAAAATATCGCTGCAAAAAAAAAAAAACAATAATTTCGCCAAAATATCGGCGAAATTATCGATATTTTGTTCCTTGATGGGGACACATCTCTTGCTCGCAAGGTTGCAACTTTATCTTTGGAGGACCTGACGTTAGCCTTCCTATTTTTGAGGAGTTCGATTGAGGACTCCTCCCGTTCGGCTAGCTGATCATCCGAATCTGAGCCATACTGCTTTCATCTCTCAATATCCTTAGCATGGAGCAGACCATCAACCTTCTTCCAATACTTGCTCAACAGCCAACGCCATTCGCGAAACCTTGTGGGATATTTAGGTCCAGGCAGACCTTAGCCATGTCCGGCTCGAGATCCAGTTTCTTGCTAATATCATTCTTTACAAGCAGAAGACAGAAGTCAATTAGTCACACATCAAAGAATTCAAATAAAATTGAAGCATATCAATATAGTATGACATACCATCACCGACCTCGCCTTCCAACCTTCCGCTCACCTCCAACACATCGGCATGCCAATGTGATCTCCTTGGCTAAGACTGTTAATCATCTTGGCATTGCATACACGAACCTAGGCGTACTTCTCGTAACGCCTTACCTTGAAGAAGTAAAAGAACTACCACACAGTCAAATCCAGCTTGAAAAAGCGGTTCAGCTTATCAAAACAGATGATCGCTTGGTAGACATTTGGAGTACATTGGCTTGGGGCACACTTCATGACACAAAACACATTCTTGAAGAACTTCGACAGTGGGAATGAGAAGTAGAAGGAACGGAATGTGATAATCCCGGCATCCAGATCGTTCGGACCTATGCGAGGTACATCGTCAGTTAAAAGCGCTGCCAGCCTGACATGCACATCATCAGGTATGGCAGAACCATAGGTGGCGCGCCACTTCTAAAAGTGAGCTTCGGCAAATTCGTCACAAATCTTTTCTTGTACACCTTGGAACCACCCCACAGGTACAAAAGCACTTGTGAACTCGGTGATCGGCTACCCTCATGGAAGACATGATCGTTGAATAGCTGCAAAAAGGGAATAAAATTGCATGTCAAATAGCATGTCAAAACCCTAAGTTGCGGCACCAAAAAAAAAGGGCATCATATACGCAGCAGCCTATAGTTGCTGACAGATGTCGTAGGAGCAGCCTGGACCACGCAAGCTCTAGCGCCATACCAGCTCATGATGCAGCCCAACTTGCATCAAGGTGCAGCCTTCGTGGTCTCGATTCTAGTGCTACAAAAAAAAAATTACGACACGTGGAGAAGGAATAAGAAGATGACACGTGAAAAAAGAATATTCCTTAGGTCAACTAATTACCCTCATTAAATTTAATTAGGAAAATTATATTTGATTCAATAGAGGAATATCTCCTTAAATCAAGGAACCAATTTCCAACAAATCTCTTGGATTAATTTCTATAATCTATTTGGGTAAGAATAATCCTAACCAAATAAGGATTATTCTCCCAAAACCCTAGCATACAAGGAGCCTATAAATATATGGCTACACAAGGCATTCAAGGTAATTCTAAATTCTTCTCTAATTCCGAAACCCTACAAAAACTCCTCTCTCTCTCTCTCTCTCTCTCTCTCTCTCTCTCTCACACACACACACACACGGCTCAGGGCACTCGGCTCTCCCCATGAGAGAAAATTCCATCCACTTTATCTATTGTCATATGTTTATCAAGATCCAATCGAACTAACTTAGGTATCGGAGGGCCTTTTACCAACACCCCCTAGGTGTGGTCCTTTGACCTATATTTGTTTTACAGGAACCAAGGGAGAAAAAAGAGAAGGAAGATCGAAGATCGAGGAATCAACCCGCGAATATTCCTCGTACAGAAATTTGCTTAAAAGATTCAAGTCCTCATGGTACTCATGTGTAAGTTTCCGCGCCCCCCCCAAACTTTGTGAAAAAAAACGAAAAAAGGAAACACATTATATATGTGGTTTTATGGGATTTAAGAGGTCAACATTTTAAAATTGGCTAGTCTGAACAAATTTTGAGTCGCTTCAAATTAAAATAAACAGAATGCAGTTAGTGTTTTTTTTTTTGGTCAAGGGATCTCTATTCATTAATAGTGGGAAACATTACAAAATGAGGAAAGCTCAATCCAAATGCAGCCCAACACCAACAAATAAAGTAGGCCCAAAGATACAAAACCAAATAAACAATAAATGCCCATAAAACATTAAACAAAAAAACTCTAGATCTAGAACACAGGAGCAGCCGCACCACATAGCAAGCCAACAACACCACCAGAGCAAATCCACCACCACCAAGGAGGAGTAACCGATACCAAAGGGTATCAAAGAGGCCAACAGAATATGGGGGTGAGCAGGCCACCTTCGCGGCAATGCTCCCATAATCCAAGAGTCAATCGCAGCCATGGACCAGCACACACCATTGAGGAAGAACAACGGGAGCAGTAGACGTGGAACCGAGAAGCAACGAGTGGTGGTTAAGAACTGCTGACCAGACGAAATCACTAGCCATGGGCGGGCGACATCACAACAGAGAAGAGATAAGGAGAGTGTAGATGTAAGAAGTAGAGGGTGAAAAGTGAAGGTGGTTGGGGAAGAAAGGAGATGGAAAGATGGGAGATATAGGGTCTCACAGGGTGGGCTTAGCTTAGGGAAAAATAGAAAAAAGCTAAAGAAAACCGAAGTGGAGGCAAGTATCCCCAGATCTGAGACATAGCTCAGGTGAAAAACACCCATTTCGGGTGGGGAGAAGCTAGAGATTCAAAATGGAGCAGGAGGAGAGCTCTCTTGAGAGCTCATAGTTTTGGCTGTATTTTTTTGAGTTTAGGTTTACAAAATTAGGCCTGAATGCAGTTAGTGTTGTTGAAGATATGCTGGGGAGTTAAAGAAAGAGGTGGTTGTCCAAATAAATGAAAGAAGTAGAGATTGCTTTAATATTTTGGGTTTCAAGGTAAAATAAATGGTTGTTTAGGTAAATCTATTGAATTGTTGACAAAAAAAAAAAGAAGGTAAATCTATTGAATTGGGAAAATGAGAGGCATTTTGAAACCTTTTCAATTTGTGTTGGGTGTCCAAAGAAAACTGCAAAATTCTTAAAATTTTAGCTAGGGTGTTTAGATAAATTGGGCGCCCAGATACAAATTTGGACCGTTAGTTTGAATATTGCAATAGACATGTCTCAGTGTTTCATTATCACGATTTATGACGTGCTTAAAGAACTTCTGCGTAAAGTTTCATTTCCTAGGTCAAACATTAAAGCCAAGATAAATAGGAATAGGTATTCTAGAACCCTGTGGTGGCAGTATATGATGACAAAAGCACAGCATGCAGAAGTACGATCCATATTAAGGAAACGGGTTGTTTGCTATATACAACTTTTAATGATCTATATATTTATGGACCAAATCACCCCCTCAGTCGTAAGAAAGATTTGTGAACTTAACCTACATATAGAAAAACGTGTCTAAAATTTCACTAAAACCTTTCCCCTATTTTTGACTGATTCAAAACGAATGTAGAGAAAAACTGGATTATATATTTGAAAAACTAATGCACAAGGAAGGCATGGAGGATTCAACATGTTGAACCAATCCTAAATTCAACTCTCACCGATGGCACAAGGAATGCACGGAGGATTTTTAACTTCCTCTTCAGGGGTGATAAGCCTCAAGCAGTGGTCATGAAAGGTGTGGCCACAGGGTAGAACAGCAACAACTGGTCGAATAGCTGGCACGAAAACAGGGCCTTCCGGTGTGAAGGAAAGATCCCTCTTGCATATCAAACACTTGTGCCCAATTGGCTGAGTTTGAGTTTGACCAAAACCTGCAAAAGCCAAAGACGTACTACCATCATCAGTGTATTGTTGTATTATCAATGTATTACTAACTATCAAAATCACTACGGTACAAATGCATAATGTATCAGATGCAGTCTTCCAAACTTGAAAGTATACGTTGCAGTATCATATTATTTCAGAAACAACCTTGCTGAACATAGAATCCAAATTTAGAGGGATAGGCTCGTCTGAGCATAAACAGCCTTGGCAAACCAGACATGCCAGAGCCTGGCATGCCATGATATGATTCTACAATTTTAAACTTGACTTGATAAATGGAAGAATTAGGTATGAGGCACAGAAGATCCCTTTCATGGATGATCAGGTGCTTGAGAAAGTACTTTGGGAAAAACAAAAAGAATTGAAACCAAAGAATTATCCAACGTGCCCATGCAAGCCTCACAAACAGGATCTGGGCTAGACCCAACTCATTCTTCCACTCATTCTTCCAAGACATGTTCCATGAAAGGTGCCACAATGGATTGAGTGGGAACTAGGACTAGAAATGGCATGACATATTAAAATAGCCATGTTAAAACAGTAAAGAATATGGTGACAGAAGATAAGTAGGTATTGAGAAATATAAAGACAAATTAAAGAAAAGAAGTCAATGCAGAAAAAGCATCAAGCTATACCTTGCCATTTTATATGGAAAGTTGAACCAGTCTGGGGCTGGGATCGGAGAGGTGGAGCAATGTGGGGAGACAAATGTGAAGCTGTCTGAGATTTCTCTGGGAGAGGTTTAGCAGTCCAAATTTTCTGTGGGAGTGGTGGAGCACTCGAGGGTTGGGATGAGAGTGGAGGAGCCATTCGGGGCAGGGGTGTGTGAGGGGGAGCATTCTGGGATAGGGTTGGGAGTGATGTAATACTTCTGGCTCTGGATCTGAGATTTGGAGCAGCCTGGGGTAGGGGTGGGTGTGATTGAGTGGTTTTGGCTTCGGATGGGACTGGAGGAACAATTTGGCGCATTGATGGGAGGGAGCGAGCATTCTGGGATACGGATGGGAGTGACGTAGTACTGCCTTTGAGTCTGAGATATGAAGCAGTCTTGGGTAGGGGTTGGTGTGATGCAATAGTTTTGGCTTGGGATGGGAAAGAGGGAGCAATCTGGGACAAGGGTGGGAGTACAGCAGTACGTCTAACTAGGGTTGGGAGAGAAGGAGCATTCTTGGATACGGGTTGGAGTGATGCAGTACCTTTGGCTTGGAGTGGGAGAGACTGACTGGTCTGGGGTAGGGGTGGGAGTGATGCGGTACTTTTGACTTGGTGTGGGAGAGAAGGAGCAGTAGGAGCTGGGACTGTCAAATTAGAGGCGTTGGATAAATGAAGTGATGGAACATGCAGGGGCAAATTTGGAGCAAATGGACCAACAGAAGATTGGGCTCTTCTCTTTTTGCATTGAGCTCGGGAAGCTGCTGCTGAGGGTTCTTCCGCAACCCTCTTAAGAGATGTTCCAACCAAAGCACTAGAACCCTGAACATTCCTATTAAGTTTGGTAATTGGAATTTCTTCACCTAAAGTAGTGCAAGTCATCAAGAGAATAGCATAAAATTTCAGAGGCTATATTCAAGCATGGTCAAGACTCAAGAGTATAGAATTGTAACTACCAGTCATCACGGATCTAGAAAGGTCTGTAGAAGACTGAACAGCACCAATTACTTGAGGTTGACAAGAATTACCTGCAAGCAACCATCAAATGTGTAACAAAACTTCCCTCCATTATATAAGATTATATGTTTGCTGACCCGAGTGCCAGCCAGTTGTGTATCCTAGACAAATACGAGTTCTGCATAAATATTAGAATCTTATACACAATACCTATTTATGATACCTATCAGTTATTTATATTAAGTTACACTCTAGCACAATCATCATTTTAGCCATCTACCCTGTTCTTTGATCCCTTTTTATCAATCAGCTAAAAATGAAGCCAAGTGACAGTAAAAACATGGCTATGCGAGTGTATAATATAGCAGCACACTTGATTACTACATTCAGCTAGGCCAATTCTCCTGTCTCCCTATTCGTGATTTATTTTTTTATATGAGTACCAAAACCCTATAGGACATTATTTTTATGAGAAATGCTCAAGATCTTATTATGATTAAAGTCCACAAAGATATTGTGTTTTCAGCCTGAATCTCAAAAAAAGGATGAACTGGTTACATATACATTCACAACTAAACATTTCCAGTTATATAGGTAGGTGGCCTTACTAGGTAGCTGGCTAAACCAGAATTTCCCTGGAACATGACCTCTTTCAGCAATTTGTGCAGCAATACCCTGGTTAGCTGTGGAAAGCTTCCCTAAAGAGAGTTGCAGAGTCAGTCAGCAGGGAAGCTACAGAAAATGGAACTTTTAGTAAATCTACTAATTGACATAAACATATAGAAGTTGCAGTAACCAACAGAAGACTGGTAACCAGCCATGCAAAGGACCTCCTGTCAAGAGCCACCGGAAAGACATGATATTCAAAGCATATTGAGAACTTATGTTGACTATTTATGTGGTTACCCAATATGTGAGAAGTGAGACCAGAAGAAAGAGCAAGTGTGAAACGCACAATTCATTTCTTTTATATTCAATCAATATGGTAAAATAGAAGTCAAATTGGCTTGTTACGGAAATGATTATACTTAATTCTTAAGTGATATTTGGATGAGAGAACTTTATAACAATTCAGTCCTCTCATTGCCTGTAATTCTTATATTGTGTTCATCGAGACAATGATGAATCCTGCCACATATGGATCAAGATTAACACCTAACAGTTTCAATCTAGCATAAGCGAACCATAAATTAGTTATCCTGCACACAGTAATGTACCATGTGTCTTCTGTAACATACTTGCTAGAGTCCACACTAGTCAGACATGTGGAATGATAGTAGATCAATACATAGCAAGTTTATACGACCTCAAGGGGTAGTGACCAAAACAGATTCGATGACCTTACTGGTAAATGTCTATGGCATCCATCCCACCAACCCCTGAAACTGGACAGCTCCAATCAATAAGAGACACTCTCTTACTTCATGGTGGTAGGCAACCTAACCATGACGTGATACTCCACCGAGTAAAGCCGAATTCTAGATTTGGTGGCGGGAAAACAATCAAAGATATTCCATGCAGGACTTACTCCAAAGGCCAAGGGATCCCATGTGGCACTAACATGCAAAAGGGGTCACTGCCCAATAAAAACTCATCCTTGAGTTCATAAAGAAAATGAAAAATAGAAAAACTTTTTGGACCCTAAAAACCTTAAGCTTCTTTTGGGTACCTTGATTTTATCACCCGAGATTCCAAGTGTGCACCACAACAGTGCCCCAACATCTCACACTATTGTCTTGTAGGCCATTCTTGAACATCAACAATATCAAGGCACCCGTCTAGAAGTGAAACTAAAACATGCAACTGGAAATTTTCATTTTCTTATACATCCAAAAAAGGAGAGTAAGAATATTCCAAACTTACCGAACTTATCATGCAGGGAAGTGCTTCTTGTGACACCAATAGGAGGAAAAACCATGGATGAATCAGAAAAGAGGTTCCTGGAAGTTTCAGATACAGGCAGACAAGTACTTGTACTCAAAGAAGGTGATAATCCCAACCCATTTGCCCCGCTCCATCCAGAATCAGGGAGCTCAGCTAAGCTGCTACCAACTGGTATGAAAGATACAGCAGGGCTGTACTGAAAACTGTCATTAGGATCACTATATGCAGATCTTGTATCCCAGTTCCCCTCAACGCCAAGACAAACATTCCTGTTTCCCGGCATAAGAAAATGATGTTGGTCATCATCTTGTGGCATCTGCACAATATAAGGTGGATTCAGAATGAACCTAGAACTAGAACTAGCATCATATATGCTGTTACATTTTAATTAAAAGAACTCCAGCTACCCACGTTGTTTTTCATCACAGCAAATCCACCCACATTGTTCTGAAGACAAGGCAAACCAGCAGCTACATCAGAGGAAGGATTCAAGGAACCTCTGTCTTCTTTTCGACCATAGAAAGTATTTGGTTGAGGAAGGGCAACCCTTCCAAAATTATTAGTGACATTTATTCCTGATCTATTAGATTTAGATAAATCCTCCGTCTTCTGGCCAATTCCCAGGGTTAGGAGACTCGCATCAAATTTGTCTGGACAATCCTCTTGAACTTCACTTGCCATGAAATTGTTATTTAGCGCAATGTCTACGCCATCTATGGCATGGCATGGCACAGTATTGCTAACTCCATCACTTATGAAATTTCTTAATAGCTGAGGCCTACCTGTATTAGTATTTAGTTCTTCACTCCGCTGGATACTTTCTAAGGCTGCAGCTGAATTTCCTTTAGCAGTTACTAATTTCCTGTCAACATAAGACTTTTGAATAATGTTGACATCGGACGTAGCACTGACCACATTATCAGGAGGCACTGAATAATCAAGGGTGTGATATTGACTAAATTCAGTTTTGTTCCCTTCCAAACCAAGAAAATTTGAAACTGGGCTTGGTAGGACAGGTGTATGACCCTCCGCGTATACAGAATCATAGTCAAAAAATGGATTCTGAGAGTTGCTGAATGGAGTGAGATCAGTCATTAAATTTATACCAGTCAGCGGCATTTCCATGGCATAAGGGTTAGTCGTTCCATACATGTCTCCAAAAGGAAAGAGAGAGAACGGTGTTGTGGTACATGGCATGGTTATATCATCAACTCCAGAAGCATTACGATTGTTGAGAGTCCCCATGAAGTTAGCAACTTCGTCGTTTTTAACTGGGATTTCACTTTCTTTAAGCCATTGTAATGGTGAAGCAGAGCCAGGGGGATCATCTCCATGTTTCAACGTGTCATTTGCCATCTGAACAAAATCAAGTCAGGAAAAAACAGTAAAACAAGACCTTTTTAGTAGTAGATAAAAAAACGAACTGTGAATTAATATATATACATTAATTGATTTTTGAAAAATTGACTGCAAAGCCTTATAAAAAACAAAAGTGAGGAGCTTGAAACTTTCCGACCATTATAGACACAAGCCATAAAACCAGACAACAGAGGGACTTAGGCAGATATGATCAAAGAATGCTAGTATATTTCATTAACAGGGAATTTAGATGATTAAGTATTTTACCAAGAACAAATACGATACTTATAAACAATGAATTCAATATATACGATTTTTGTCCTCAAAGGCTACATTCTCTTACAAAATGCATTATGGAGTCCCAAACAAATGATAGTACGCAGCTCATAAACCCAATGGAAGCTCTTAATTCATCAATCAACAACATTACATCTATCCACCAAAAATATCAAATAAATATCGAATAGACCGCACACTTATAAGTTCTTCAACTAGTATATTATACAGATATTAGCCAGCCACACACCCCATTAAAACTCAAAAACCCCACAACACATACTCATTGAACTCAAAAAATAAAAAATCAATGAAAATCCAACCCAGATATCGTTCAACGCTATTAAAAAAAACCCCATATCATAAATCATACTGAAGTGAAGTCCAATTCAGAATTTCAATATCCAAAAAAACCCGGACTCTTGAGCAAAATTTTGACCAACCCAGCAACCAAAGACAGAAAAATGCACACCAAAAACAGTTAAAATCCAAAAACATCCGAACAAAATATAAATAAAAATTTCAAAAAATAGTAAAGAAAAAAGTAGACACTAAGAGTGTGTGTGAGACCCAGAAACCAATACACATTGGAGCTCTTCCTTGGAGGAGGAGCTAGGTTCAACCCACATTAGTAGCCATGATACTTCGAAATAAAGTAACAAAGAAAAAACATCAAAAATTGCACAAGAACAGGTTCCAAAATCAATTAACCGATAATAAAATCTTTATCGAACTGGAAAAAAAAGCCCCCGAAAACCAAAATCAAACTCAAAACAAGAATCGTGATTGATATTTTCAAATTTCAGGGTAAAGCTGGAAGCGATTTTTACCTCTGATCACTGAGGCGTTCGCAGCGAAGGGAGCGAGATAGAAGGAGTGGTTTCTCTTTTCTTTTCTATTTTTCTTTTTTCGTCTTTCTTTTGGTTCAAGAGAAGGAGGAGGGTTTTTGGGTTTGGCGCTGTTTGGGAGATTTTAAAGGATTCGGTGCGGGCTCCACCTGGCTCTGATATTACGCCACGTGGTGTATGGAGAGGTCTTCATTTGCTTTGGTGGCAGTGCTCACTGTAACAGCGTTGAGAGATGGAACTATGCAAACCGCTAATGGGAGCAAGCCACGTCACTGGAAGGTGAATGGCATTCGTTATTAAGTGACGTTTTTGAGGGTACTCTTATAATTTTATTGACGAAAGAGCCATGCGGGTTGTTGTATGGCGTGGCCAAAACGCGAAATGTAATGCCGCAAATAGGCCTTGAAGCTCTTTTATTGGAGTTGAATTTGACAAGAATTCGATAGGTGAGACCTTATTTTTTAATTATTAGATTAAATTGGTTAACCGTTAAATTAAATTAGTTAGTATGATCCAACGATTAAGAAATAAGATCTCGCCTAAGAACCATATATAAAACTCTTACTATAGAATGACTTTTGAATTTGAATCTCTTGTAACACTGTAAAGATTCAAATATTATTAAGCTGAGAATGAGTTTTAATTTTGAGTCATACTAATTGCCTAATTCTAATTTTAAAATAAGGAAATTATAGTTAATTTCAACAATTGATAATTTTTTTTTTATGCTCTTAACTTGCCATTAATAACCACTGTCAACTCCACAGATTTTACTAAGCTCATTGTCAGCTGAACCCACCTCTCATGGAAACCCAACTTTCGCATCACTGCCACCAAAAAGTTCCAGTAGCTTGCGGACTTCCTTAGTTTCAATAGATGAAAGCCCTCATGAGCGAGAAGGATGTTATCTTGAATTTGTCGGTTTGGGACGAAAGCATTCTGTTGCTTTTGGTCTTTGGAGAGGGAATTTTTGTTCTTTACTTTTTCTTTGGAGTGGGAATTTTTGGGATTCTTATTTGGAATCTCCGGTCACGACTCTCCTTGTGTAGGGCTGCTGCCTACATCTGGGTCCCACCCATTGTGAGAGAGGGGGTTGCCGCAAGAATTGCTCGTTTGAAAGATCAGGGGAAAAAGAAGACTCTTTCATTCCATATCTTTCTCTAATGTCACTTCTCCTAAATTGGGCAAAAATAAAAGTTGCTTCTACCAAAAATTTAAAAAATAATTGCCCAAAATTCCTACACTGACTACTGCAAAAAATATTCGAACATCTCCCTTCTTTAGTCTCCTTTGACATGCTGCCTCACAAGTATAAAGCCAAATGATGCCACCATTGCAGCCAGGTACCCAGCAATGCCTCCATAACTCACACAAATGGGCCATTCCTGCAGAAAGTAATATATCTTAATACCTCAATAGAAAAGAGAGCAAACCAACAAAATGGAGCATCCAAATGATCATACAAGTGAAACAAGCATTTCCGTCAACTATGACTTATGAATGCCCACTGCTATAGAGCAAATCTTTGATATTTACTTTTTCTTTTTTCTTTTTGCTTGTTTTAAAAAATATCCTAATAGCAAACAGGAGTCCAAAAGTAGTATGACAGTGGTCGGTAATGCATCAATAAGATCCACCAGAAAAGAAAAAATAAAAAACTGATGTTGTAAATCAAGTTAGTCATCCATGAATTAACAGCACCTACGGTGGTAAACCATTGAAGTTCGTCCTGCACAATATATAACAAATAGCTGCTGAATCAATTTATCATGCTACTTATTCATTTCTCCCATTAAGCTTTTCCAAAAATCCCCTGCCATCCGTGGCTTCCTGGCTTGCATAGACTTTGGAATCATTGCCTTTAAATCTGAAGGGAGCCTCCAGCACGTGGTTGTGAACTTGTGATAACAAGTTTACAATACAACCCAAAATCAGTGGATTGGATAGGCTTGGGTTGAGAAACTCTTTCAGTTGGGATCATGTTGGCCTCTATTCAACCCAATAAAATTGGTCTGGATGGTGTTTGAGTCCAAATCCCAACTCACACAATCCTTGAGCAGCCTTACTCACTAGAGTATACGAGAGTAAGGACTTGTCAGGGATTAGAAAGGGAGGTAAAAAGATCTTAATCTTATCATTTTTGAAACCATATCTAATCCTATTTTCTGTTTTCGGTTATTACGCAACCACAATGTTCCATAAAATCTATATTTGACCATATTTTTAAGCTAAGAGCGATTTGGGAAATTGTAAGTTCTTCCAATTCATCACCTACAGCTACACCCACTAAGATCAAGACTTCATGGAAGTTTAGACAACATTAAACCTTTCTGAAGATGAAACATTAAAAGAAATTTTTTTATTCAGAGGCAGCTATACCTAAAGAACACTAATCAAGAAAATGGAACTGAATACAAATGTATTAAGCTTGTAACACTGTCAAGCACATTAATGGCTCTCAAGGTTTGCCAGTTTGCATTGGTGTCAGAAGGCTGCCAAACTGTGCAATAAATAAATAATGCAACACATTATATAGTTGCCAAACTAAGGTGAATTTAGAGTGTTCTCTGACATACTAGGACTGGACTAGTACTTATAGGTCTTCAATAGTTCAATTTCAAAATAAGTGCAAACTTCAAAGAAAAGCATCCCACAAGAAACATATAAAGGAAGAAAATAAATCTTACAAAAGAAGCATAAGCATAGTAAAGGCAAAACAAGGGAAAAGGAAGAAGATCGTACCTGCCATGGGCGTTCCCAGTCAAGCGGCATTGGAAAAGCTCCAAACCAAGCACCAATAATAACTCCATGTGCTGGTATGCAAATCATATAATCTACAGGGTCAATAGCTCTGCAAGTACATAAATAAACCAAGACCTAGCATAAGTTTAGAACAACTATACTCTGGGATCGAATTATTTTTACAGTATAAATGAACTCTATCCAGTTAAAGATCACAACTAAAATAAACATGATTAAACATGAGAAAAAATAAACAAATAAGCATAGGAAACTTGCTTTGTACATGCAAATATGCGTTGCCAATCCATCCATGATGAACCAAAAACAGAAGCTGCAGGCACAATCTGCAAATATGCATAAATTAAGTTTTAAAAATGTATCAAAACCACAGCATAACAAATAAGAAAGTAGAACTCATTGCAAAGTAACTATTATTTCAATGAAATTTGTTAAATAAAATTAATAAATTCAGCAAATTGAACAAAAGAACATATAAAAAGATGAAAAATAATCATTTCTGTACAAAGAGGGATGCAAGTAATAGAACAAAATTCTTTAATTTATTGAACACATAAGAAGTGTATTTCAGTGATAACTACATGCCATTATAGGTCACTTTTGACAACGAGTGCCAGATAGCAATAAATAATATAGAACACTGGATTATAGCTTAAAGAAAGTGGAAGAATCCCATCCAAAATACTCTGAAAGTAGAAATTAAATATTGTAAGACTTGCAACCCCAATGTAGAGGAGGACACTTACAGTGAACAATGACATCACTAGAGACCAGTTAATGGTCTTTGGTAGATACCTGTATCAGAAAAAGGAAAAGGAAAGGGGACATAATTATGACAGATTGTAATATGGCTAAATCTATCAAATGGTGACTCTGATCAATGCATCATTTAATAACACGTCTTTCTTGCTAATACTGAAAGCCTGAAGCACAATTGAGGTTGAATAGCCACGTCAAATCATCAATAACAAAAACATACCAGCTAAACCTATATCCACAATGACTATCTTTCTCAACCAAAAACACAAACATGCGAAAGAGCGATTTGAGTTCCAAAAAGGAGGTGGATAGTGTACCTTATAGCGATGTTGATGATGTGACAGAATTCTAGTTTTGTTAAAAGGGAAAAAAGGGTACAAATCTATTCCCTTCCAACCTCAACTGTGACTTCTACTTTCAGAATTATTCCTATTAATGACATTGCCTATTTGAGCTCTTAATTCACATACTGGATTCCAACGGGTGCGCCCAAGGCAATTGCTCCCAATGCATTTACCAGAGCCCCTACAGAGTGTTAGACACAATAAGTTGTGATATTTTCTTAATTAGTACTAGTAGTATTACAAAATGCTTAAAATTAAGAACATTTTATATCGTTATAGTAAAAATTCATTAAGAAACAAAAAATAGTGCACCAAAAAACAACAAATGGGAAATATATCCACACGAACTTTCCATACATCATAAGATAATAACTTAGAGCATGGTTGTCACCTCCACATACTGTAATGAAAACTCCAGAGATGACTTACATTTCCTTTAAAACCGAATACAGAAAGCTTAGGAAATGTTATATACGAATGCTTTTAAAACATTGACACGATCTCACTAAACTTGCAATTCAAAACTATATACGATAGAGCAGAAGATAAATTTGAACTGTGGACTAACCAGCAGGAAGTCCCAGTAGGCCACGTCCTACAGCTTTCAAATACTGTAAACATCACATTAAAGACTATCAGAGAAATTACAATGAATCAGAAGTCACAAAGAAAGAAATAAACTCATAGAAGGCTAGTTGTTGGGTTGCTGAAAAAACAAATTTTTTTTTAAATTTTCCTGCATTTTCCATGCGTTTCTCAGCTACCAAACAGGAATATCAAAGGCATAAGAACTTACGGAGCATCGTTCACGGTCCTTCCTATACCGGCTGTAAAGAAGGATCACAATTGGGCACTCAAAAACCTTCAAAGCGAAAAACCCAAATGAAAAATAATAAAACAATTAGAAAAGATTAAAAGGAAATTCGAAATTTGGAGATGAAAATAGAGAAGTCAAGGGTAGGCAAGAAGGTACGCAGATCAGACGAAGGGTATGAGAAGGATGGGTGGTGAGGTTGATGGAGTGGACATTGTGGGCCACCCAGAAAGCTACAGCTAATCCTAAGCCACAAATCAGGTGGACAACCAGTGCCTCTGCTGCAGATATTGATCTTGAGGAAGCTTTAACGGCCATCTCTTTGTTCTTCTTCTGCTTCACTCTTGTTTTCGTTTGTGCTGCTTCAAGGAGAAAGTAAACCGTTTATTTTGTCTATTTCTTTTGCTCTGTAGGATGGGCTGGAATATTGAGGCCGTCCCCGCTATGGGTTACGGGCCAATAGCCCTAAAATAATGCAAAACTCATCTCCGTTATGGGCCAAAAAATATTTAACTAAATTTGGAGAGACACATTTGGCTCTTTAACTCCCCAATCAGGACACTTGTAGCTTGACTTTGACCTAGGAGAAATTTTTTTTGTGGGCCAAGCGCATGTGCTTTCCAAGAAGAGAAAGTATCACGTATGAGCAAAAGCACGAAACATCACGTTCAACTGCAGATCCAACTGCCAATATTAAAGACGTGCTGATGTCATCAATGACTTCAACTAGTTGTTAGGTTATTTTTAAAATTTTAATAACCTTTTAAAATGTTTTGAAATTCTTTTTGTTTAAATATATATATAATTGGTTTCTGACAGTTGGAGGTCAGAACCATTGATTGAAAAGTTATTTATTTATTTATTTAATTAAATTAAACAATACATAGATGTGGAATGTATGAGTATTGTACAATAGTTTTTCTCATAATAATAAAATATGAAGGGCCCTAAAATGTAGCCATGCATGGCTGGATATGGAAAAATTTAGCACTGCACTATTCTTTAAAAAATAAATATTTTGGAGGGCTAAATTTATAGCCTTTGATTACATTTAGCCATATGACTGGAGATGACCAATAAAGACCGGGTCGGTTTTGTAATTTTCTTAATTTAACATAATTTATTTATTTTTTATATAATTTATATAATTTTTTACCACTCTAGCACTCATACCAAAAAAAGGAGAAGAAATTAATGTAACTCACCTTCATTCCCCAATTTTTTTTTTTTGTTAAATTTATTTTATTTTGCTTTACCTTGAATTTCCTTTTGTGTATTTGACAAGAAAAAAGAGACAATTTTCTATCACACTTACCTTGAATTTCATTTTGTGAGAGAACACACCAATTCATCAGGAAGAAAGAAAGTGACCATAAACACACCATCTCTAGCCACAACTAATAACTAATGGCGATGAAGGTAGAGAAAGCTGCAAAGAGGAACACAAAGAAGACACAAACCTTGCAAAGAGGCAAGGAAAAGAAATAAAAGGACCACCAAGCACGACGTATCATCTCAACACTGACAAAGAAACCTCATATGAAACCATAGTCCTTGAAGATCTTGTTACCCCAAACAACTTCAATACTCTCAGTTTGAATGCTGCTATGACTGGGTTGAAGCTTCTTAGGCATGACCCTCCTTCTCAGTTGGGTATATCACCTAGAATTTAGGCAGTTTTTCTGTGGTTTGCTGGATGTTATGGAGGAGGAGATGCTGTAGGGCCTTTGTAAGAGAATTTCAGTTGAAGGCGTTTTTGTTCACCCATTCCCAACCTTGATCGGTCCATTGATTTTGGAGGCACTTGGCAAAAAATAAAAGTTGAGGCCTTTTATATTCAACACTTACTTCTTTTTTAGGTTGGAATTCCAAGCTTAAGTGCTAAGTTGGTTAGTTTAAGTAAAAGATTGCACTATGTGAAAAATAAAGAAACATGCCTAATTTTTTCAAAATAAAGCTCAAAAAGCATCCGTTAGACATATAAAAGGACTTTTGGGCTACTATTCTGGGCTAAAATGTTTTATAGGAATCTCTATTTTTTTTAGGGGCCTTGTGCCGTTGACCGTCCTGCCACTGTGGGGGCATGCCATGTATTATTCCAAACTCATTATTTTCATCACTCTTTCTTAAAATTCAATCAATATCATCTCTATCCTCTTATACCATTCATAAATGCATGTATGTTCTTGACGTCAATTACGTTCAAGGGTTAAATTACTATCGTTTGACGTCAATTTCGTCAATTACGTTAAAGCCAACTTGTCTAAACTACTATCAAATGACGGATGTTTACAATTGTCTGATTTTGAAACTTACCGTCGTCCATATGACTGACAACAACTATTGAGCCTCATCTATACACAGGGGCTATAGCCAAGTGCGACTTTGGGCCTAAATGCTTTTGTTTTAGAATCTCTAAGCCAAGCCCTTTCCTTTAGTCACACGCTTTACAAAAATTTTGGTACGAAAATACCAAAAAAAATAGAGATAGCTTTCTTGAAACTGGTTTATTTATGGAATTCATATATCATAAAAAACAAACAAAGAATAATAAATAAATAAAATCAAAATATTAGCTTGCAATATTCTGGCACGCTAAGAGGTGAAAAAATCAAAGATATGCTAACAGGTGAAAAAAAGAAAACACCATGCAATAATAAAAAAAACTAGCCTCAGCCACTTGACCTACTCACAGGGAACAGGCGTGAGAGCATTCGCTAGATGCCAAGCCCACAAATGCTTCAATAACACATTAGAGGATGCTCCCAGGAGACCCCACTGAATCGGTGTCCATAGATTTGTCAGGAGGGACATCAATGCATAGTCACTTAGAAGCCATGAAGTCAACACCAAAAACCAAATTATCACTGACAAAAACATGTGCATCTGGAGTTTTATGCTTAGCAGTAGTCATGTGAGAAGCACTGCGGGGAACCTCCCTTTTATTGGGTTTGCCCCAACCCCTTTTTGGTGACTGACATGTAGAAAACTGAATAATGGGCATAAGATCAAAATGATCAGAGGTTACCGAATCCCGGGAGCAAAGGGAGGCGCTTGGAAGATGGGATCATTTAGCGAGGGGAACCACTGATAAGTTTGGCGTAGTTAGAGAAACCGGTAGAACACACACCGCCGCAACATTTATCTTAGACTGGTGCCGAAAAGAGGCCATCACATTAAACACTCACTACTACAAAAAACGAAATAGACGACGGGGATCCACCGTCGTTGTAATGCTTTGAAAATCGTTGTTAAATCGACCGCCATCTTTTTGGGTGTCAAACTACGACGGCTTTTCACCGTCGTTGTTTATCTGTAAAAACGATGGTTTTTAAAGAAAATCGTCATTGTTTGGAGGTAAAGATCGTTAATTATAGGAGGAAAGATGACGGTTTTTAATAAAACCATCGTGTATTGTAGGTTAAGATGACGGTTTTTTATGAAAACCGTCGTGTATTGTAGGTTAAGATGACAGTTTTTTATGAAAACCGTCATCTTTACATATAATAGACGACTTTTTTAAAAAAAAACCATCATATTTACTTCACAATAGATGACCCTTTTTTAAAAAATAAAACCGTCATCTTTACATATAATAGACGACCCTTTTTTTAAAAAAACCGTCATCTTTACATATAAGAGACGACCCTTTTTATAAAAACCGTCGTTAGTTATCTGTAAAACCAATGGTTAGTTTATAAAAACCGTCGTTAATTATCTGTAAAGACCATGATTTATTATGAAAACTGTCGTCTAATAAGTTCCCAAACTGCTACATTTTAGTTCTTTTTGATTTCATATGATGCTATACAACGATTTTAACTGGAAAACCAATCATAATGCGTTATTAATGAATATATACACTCAAAAATAGCTTCTTTCATAAAACTTGAAGATTCAATAGTTATTACATAGTTAATCAATCTTTAATCTACAACAAACATAATTCCTACCAATTAAGTAGTACAATCTTTTCCTAACAAGACCTACGTACTCCTAATCCAAGCCTTCCTCATCTAAACAGACAAATGATGCACAACTGAAGTCTCCTCCATCATCCCTGTAAATAAATCAAAATGACAAAGAGAGAAAAAAAGCTAAGATTATAAACATATAAAATTAGGGGGAAGAGAAATTTTACCATTTGACCATATTTCCATAGAAAACTTGTACAATGAGCATAAAAAAGACCATCGAGAACCTGCAAAAGGAAAAATATATAAAGAAAATGATGGTGAAAAGAGAAGGTAACAAATTTTCAACAACAAAAAAACATACGACTCACAAAGAAAACCTGCAAAAGAAAAAGTTATAAATCTGCAAGCTTCCTCCTCATCTCCTGAGAACCAAATCAGAAAATCTAAAAAGAAACTAGAAATAAAAAAAATATGTAAACAAACCAGACAAATCAAGAGAAGACTCACATAGAAAACCTGCAAAAGAAGAAGTTATAAATCTACAAGCTTCCTCCTCATCTCCTAAGAACCAAATCAGAAAATCTAAAAAGAAACCAGAAATTAAAAAAAAATATGTAAACCAACCAGACAAATCAAGAGAGACAGAAAATCTGAAATCAGGGAGACAAAGAACATACCAGAAACGCAAAGAGACTAATCCAGAATTCACTAGCAAGATATAGAAGGGTATTGAGAGATTAGGTCACTTTCAAATCAAACCTTTCATGAGGGTGTTTTATAGAGAGCTTAGGAGGGTTTCAAGGAGGAAGAGATAAGGTTTTCAAAGACGGGGGAAAATCTGAAAATTTGTCGAGCGCGAATTCACTTAATCGGCCTTTTTTTAGCGTGTTTTAAAAGATGACGCTTGTTAATGAGAGATAAGGTTTTCAAAGACGGGGGAAATTTTGAAAATTTGTCGAGCGCGACTTCACTTAAGCGGCCCTTTTTTAGCATGTTTTAAAAGACGACGCTTTTTTAAAAAAAAAACCGTCTTTACATATAATAGACGACAGTTCTTTCCAAAAACCGTCATCTTTACAAAAAAAGGCCACTTGATTTTTAAAAGACGACGCTTGTCACTAACAAGCGT
>NW_018922677.1:0-11363 GCF_002207925.1 Prunus avium
AAGCTATGAGTACCATAAGGATATATTTTATTAGCAAACATGGCTTAGTCAAGTTGGCTAGAACGGATGTGCTCCCCATTTTGTACCCGATTTTGAATTCCCCTCCCTCTAGTTTAGATTAGTTTAAAATATATTATCGCTTGTATAAAAAAAAAAATTATTAAGAATATATCTGATTAATTAGATGCCAATTTAACGAGTGCTCTAGTTACACTTAAGAAAATTTAGGACATAATCTTCCTCCATACCAGCCCGGGGCTGACGCAATAAGGGACAAGAGGGGTCTTGGATGACCGAAAAATGGCTGTGGAGGTCTCAGGCGACCCCTTGGCCAGCAGATGCACGACCCCAAGTGTGCACACAACCTACTTAACGAAAGTCCCCAAAGGCCAAAAGCCTTGTGCAGCGCAGCGCCCAGCTACTGCGCGCACAAGGTTCTAATTTTTTTTAAAAGCGCTTGGCCAAAATGACATCGTTCTGGTCCAGGCGTATTCAATTTTTTTTTAATGACCTGGCCTCAAAACTTTTTGAGCCAGGCTTTAGAAAAAAAAAAAAAAAAAAAAAAAAAACAGCAACATCTCTCTCCCTTACCCTCAATTCCTTTAAACCAAAAACAAAAAAAAAACAAACATAGCTCTTTACACTACTTTGAATCCACCCAAACCCTTACCCTCAATTCCTTTCGCCCAAAAAAAACCCTTCAATTCCTTTCTCATTTGCCTCCTATTTTAATTCCTGGGAAGGAACTCATCAACTCCTTGCATGACCAAGTCCTTTTCTAACCCTTTTATATTTTTCGAGTGTTTTTTTTTCTTTCATTTGATTGCTTTGCTTTCTCTTTTCTAATCCTTCTTTTTCATGTAGACAGAAAATGGTGATTTGTTTTTATGGATAAAATTTCAGATAATGTATGTCAAGTGCAATTAAATCATTTATATTCCCTCTTTCTCAATTTTTTTTTTTTCCTTTTACCTTGATCAAAAGGCTAATATTTGTTGTTTTTTAGGACATTTCCCATTGAGAGGAGGGACGATAGTATAATAAACTTATACACACTACATAGATGCTAGGACTCGAACCCAAGACCTATCATGAGGAAGCAATTGCTCCAAACCACTACACTAGGGGGTCTTTTACCAATATATTATATAAACTCAAACAATTGTAACCTAGACGGCAGCCTTACCTGCTTGTGCCTAGGGTCTCCCCTGCTTCATACATGTATTTACCATTTAGTTTAGTCATTTTCCTTATAATGTGTTACATTGATTATTAAAATTTGATATTTTGATGACTTTAAGATCCATGGAGGGACGTTTTCTTGTAATTTTATTTGTAGTTTGAACTTTGAAGAAGAAAAAAGAAGAAGAAAGAGTACATATATAGAATATGTAAGAGCTCATTAATTTATAGAAAAGCTATGTTAATTTCCTACAAGTAATTAAACAACATAATTGATCATCAAACATTGCCTCTACTTTAACCTAAAACAATATATAATCAATGATCTTCAAGTCAGTTCCAGTCTGCCTTTTCATGAAAATCAACTGATTCTGATATGTGAGAATATTATTGTATTGAATTTGGAGAAGCCTTGAGGCAACATGCTAAAGTAGAATCCCAGAATAGCTTGCTACCACGTGCATTGGAATAATATGATGCCTTCCCATTAATTACAACTAATTAATTTCGATATGCTAATTGCCGGCCCCCAGCTTAATTCTGTTGTCAACCTTCATTTCAATTGACTGTTCAAGGTTGGAGATTGTATATAGATCAGAAATTACTATATTTTTGTTTTTCTTGTTCCTTATCATTGCTGACCATGGCATGTTGTCAATGAAGGCTGCATTTCAACTTAGCTGCTAATTTACAAGTGAAAAATGATACATAACCACATTTTTAGTCCACATCAATTGGCTATGATGCGACAGTTACTATGTTCTAATTAATTAAGTACATAGACTAAGATGAGCCACCTTAGCAGCATCTCCAAGAGAGATGTCAAATGCAAAATGTTAAATTTGACACTTGGGAAAAAATTTAACTCCACCCGATGGGGCACATAAGATGTATAAAGTTTTAAAAGAGAGTAAATAATAGTGAGTCTATGACTGAAAAAATATTAAAATAACATTGGATATGTTGTTTTTTACATATCTCTTACAGCCTTCAAATCCATGTAGGACTCGGTTGGAGCAACTTTAACGTTTAATTTTTGTCATTTCATGTCCACGTGACAATTTGTCATTGCAGTTGGAGAGATACTCTTAAAAACATTTAAAGTGGTTATAACCATGGCCCCCATAAATGGAATAAGCATAGTGTTACAACTTTCATTTCATGTCTGTCAAGAGGACAAAGTCACCACCATCTTTCCCATAATGGTACAAGTAAAGTACTTACCTTTTCCATGATGTTGCCTAAACATGCATGGAATACTCACTTAGGGGGAGGGGGAGAGGGGGAGAGGGGGGGGGTTTGTTTTTCTTTCTTTGTTTTACTACAACGATAGATCAAAACTAACTGCTTTTATTACCTACCTCTCCTCAGATCAAATATATGTCAATGAATATTGATAAATTATTCGTTGCTTTAGAATAGAGCATGAAGAAAGATGTTCTTGATTTGTACTTGCATTTTCCCTTTATGGGATTTCATATTAATACCATTTACTTTGGAGAACCAGAAGCTCTGGCTAAAAAGGAGAACATGGCATATATATTTTAGATGGGAATCAAATAATGTTATGATGGGCTGGTCAATCATAAGCTCACACATATATAAGCGTATAAACAAGGTTTGGTTGGGAGTTTTTGACCACACCACACCACACACACATGCTTGAGATCGATATCTGATGGCATTGGCTGAAATAGAAAGTGAGAAATGACCACGGAATGCTATTCCTTGCGGAAAAAAGTTGTGGGGAGGGAAAAGTTTCTAAAGATTCTATGCATATGGGAATGGGAATTTATGTGGAATCTAAACTCAAAACAAAAGCCAATAGGTCATATTCTCAAGTCAAGAATCTGGTTATTCTGCTCTCACCAAAGCCACAAAAAATGGGTTCCTAGTTCCCACTCCCACCCAGCTGTTTTTGCTCCTTTTCTTAATTTAGATGCTGTTTCAAACACTAATCATCTATGTATAGCCAGCTGCAGCTAGTGTTGTTGTAATTCTCCAAAGAAAAAAAGAAAATAACTAGTGTCGTTGTAGGAGAATATTGCCATGTTTGGAGGTTGCTTATGTTTTCTGACATCTTCTAGTATTATTATATTCCTTTTTCTTTTTCTATGTGGAAGGAAATCAATAATTCATTACCAAACAAAGTTACAAGAGAGCCCAAATACATAACTCACAAAAACAAAATAAAAGTCCAATCCAAAACACAAGGAGATGCAATCCAGGGCATCTACAGCAAAGGGAGGGCAGAAAGAACAAGCTCAAGAATCTTGGGTTAAATGGTGGCCCATTTGCTTCATGCCCCGCCGTTCAGCTTTCTATATCTCCCTGCCTTCCATCAACAAGTTTCAACACTCACTCTTCCAAAAGCAGAGAAAATAATATAGTAAATCCTCAAATTTCAAGGCTCTTTTTTATTGGGTTAGACCCATTGGCAAATCCTCAAATTTTTAATCTTTGCTTAGAGCATTTCCACCTATTTATCATGTCAAAAGGCAACAGGAGGCAAAGGTTGTTACTATTTACATGAATAGTATCTGCCCTAGCAAATTTTTTATTGGTTTTCCACCTATTGCCATGGCAACCCAAAAGCAACCACTATTCATATGAGATATGAGGAAAGGAATTTGTAGAGTTTTGGTGCGGGAAGTGAAAATATGGCTAGGTTTTTTTTTTTTTTTAAAAATAATAATTTAATTTTAAAATTCTGATATTTTTTATATTATTTAAATTGGATGTTGACATCAATGATGTCAGCATTAAGTCATCTTGCCCAAGCAAGTGAAAAAAAAAAGATTTTTTTTCCTTTTTTTTTCAAATTTTTTGTTATTTAAATTGGATGTTGACATCAATGATGTCAGCATTAAGTCATCTTACCTAAGCAAGTAAAAAAAATCTGAAATTTTTGATTTCTTTTTTCTTTTTTTTTCAAATTTTTTGTTATTCAAATTAGATGTTGATATCACAATGACATCAGCATTAAGTCATCTTGCCCAGGCAAGTCTTGCCTTGGGCCTTGCCCGGGCTGATGGAGCCCAGCACTTGCCCTGGCAAGCCTTGGCCGTTGGAAACGGAATTGGGGGCCTAGGAGAACTCTTGCTCAGGCTAGCTCCTCATTGGAATTGCTCTTATACCCGCGTCTATTAATTCATGTTTGTTATAAATTTTATGTGGATACAAGTAAATTGATTATCATAAATATCATAAATTTTTTTTTCGGGTAAGTACCATGAGGTGTCCAAATTAGCTTGCGCACACCTCGACTAATCCCCACTCGTGGAACTGAGTCTGCCACTGACCACCAAGTATTGCAACTGCTGGGAGTTGAACTAAGGAGCAAATCCAACTGAACACCAGTGCCTTACCCAAATGGCGGCCAAACCACTTCGCCTTCCAAAATAATGCAAATCAGGAACAAGATATTTACTATGGGATATTTTCGCCTCAATCTTAATCTTAAACCAGGAATATCTGGTTTAATATCTTGACGCGTATTGACGTGTGCCCCTGAAAAATTGTAAGAAACAACGGAAACAGGTTGGAGGTCGCTTTCAAAATTTGAAACAATGGGATACAAACCATATAATACACGAAAGCTCTTTGATGGGAATTGCCTGCTGGACACATGTGAAGCCCTAGCAAAAAGGAAGGAAGACCATCCCCTCCCTTTTTTTTTTCTTTTTTTGGTTGAAACCATCCCCTTTTCCCGTCGGTATTTTTGAATGCGTATCTTTCTGTGGTAGGAACCCACGCAGCGCGCGCATTATGGCTTTATCCAATATTGAATTTGAATGTATAAAAGTGGGAGAGGCCACGTCGATGCCTCCACAAACACAAGCGACCAACCTTATCCATCTCTCTCTTTCTTCTTTTTCTTTTCGTTATCTCTTCTTTTTCTCGATAAAGATTATCCACCCAAATCGAGTAGTTCATGCATCCTTCCAACCCTCCTTTATGTAGTTAATGCACTCTCTCGAAACTTTTGTTTTATTCCAACTATTAACCCATAAAGCTTGGAAGGCTAAACTGGTGATTTGCCCTTCTGAACTTGTAACCTAACATTCAATTGACCCTAACCTTTTTTTAAAGAAAATTAAGGACATGAAATCTTTTTGTCGCCAATGTTCCCCCTCAGTCTAAATCATCAACATTTCATCCAATTTTTCTTTATATGGAGGCAAATCAAAACTTCATTTCCTTAATCTATATATTGTTGCTTGCAGTAAATTATAAATTGAAATTTGACATTGAACAGCTGCTGTGCTTTCAGCTTTTTAAGCCTGATGACTCAAACCAACATGTGCTTCAACATTAGCAACAACTAAAATTGCAAAATCAGCACTCTATTCAAACCCAAAGTATAATACTTATACAGTTATACCACACTCCAATAAGAAGGAAAAAAAAAAAAAAAGCACCGAGAGAAAAATAAGCTCTTTACATTCACAAGTGGCTTCTCTTCCTAGAAGAGATATAGGAGCAGACCAACAATCATACAATTGGTTGCTCTTCAAAATTACTAGACATTTGCAGGCTTGGATCCCAAAAACCAAATCCGAAGCCCTGCAACTTTATGGCGGTATATGTAAGTATGCGCACAGTGGTATCCACTTAACCTCGACTATATATATATATATATATATATATATATATGTGTGTGTGTGTTTCATTCTGGCATGTATCATCAAGAAGAAACACAACTGTACATCACAACGGGGTAGGGTAGGGATTGTGAAACTAACCACGTTATCTCCAGGCAGTGACCACTTGAGCAGACTTTGAGGTTGTCGTTGATGGAAGAGGAAGAGCTTCCGAGTTAAGACGAGATGGTGCCGCTTCAGATACAATCACTTCCTTTGCAGGCGTAGGCACGGCTTCAACTGGTTTAGGTGTGTAGTTAAATGAGATATCTTTATTAGCAGCAAGAGCCAGGAGCTCTTTCTCCTCCAACCCCTTTGTTGGTCCAAGACTGCAGCGGTCTGGCTTGTGCTTGGCTAAGGCATCTTTAAATTTCTTGATCTGTGAAGTCAATGGCATCATGTAGAAAACAAGAATCAGGGAAAAGGCAAACTTAAACAATGGAATACATTATTTGTAATGGCATGAGAACAACAAACATTATCCAGAGAGATATAAGATAAAAAATGCTTGAAGGTAAATGGGTTCTCACGAATTTCCAAAGAAAGAAAAATCCAAGCTAAGGAATAAATTAGATTCAACTAATTATTAGGAAGTGAAAAAGATTCCATTTGAATCCGGATTACATAGATTAGATGTCAATAATCAACTCATCAGAAAGCAACAGATTACAGTATTAATACTTTTCATGTCTGAAACAGGAAACAAAGAAAAATATATACCCAGTTCATAAAAAGACATATTTTCAACAATAAGCAAACAGATACAGATGGACAATCAATTACATAATCAATGATTCATTAGAAAGAAAGGAATGAAAATACTAACCGTGGCATTTGTACAGCTAAAGCTGCATAGACGACCATGAGCACCTCTGTAGAAGCGGAAGAAGGGCAGCACATGAACATTAAGGCTATAACACATGGATTTGTGTTCCTCATAGTTCACCTGAAGGAATTGGACATCTGGGTTCATCTCTGCCAGTTGACATATCTGCCACAAATAAAGCAGAACAACCACAATCAACAAACAGTCTTGTGAATTGGTTTCTTAGCTATTTACAGGATCAAATGGAAAGAAAAGAGTGAGTAGCTACCTTTGGATGAAGAGCTTTGCAGCCACCACAACCAGGAGAGAAGAAATCAACAACCACAAGCTTATCTCCAGCGTTTGATAGTGAATCCACGAGGTCCTGTGCAGATGTTACCTCTTTCATGTTGGGTTGATTTCCCTTTTCCCACCATTTAAGAGCTTTCCCAAACCGAAGACCCGTCTGCTGATTCTACACAATACAATAAACTGCTCTTTAACTTTTGAAGTAATCAAAACTAAGGAAAGAAAACTCAATCCAAAAACCAAAACTTTAAGGGAGAAGGACAAAACCCAGAAATTTCAACATCAAAATTTTGACTCTCTATTTAATTTTGGGGAAAAATCAGCAACCAAGAAAAAAAAAAGGCACAAACAAAAATTGAAACCCAGCAGAGAAATCAGAAGAAAGATAGAAAAAAAGAGGAAAAAAAACCAACCTGGGAATTAACGACAGAAGCAGCCTGGGATTGGAAATTCCCTCTGCTGGGCATGGCTCTATGCTCTTGAAGAGCAACCCTTTTGCCATGAAAATCACTCTTTGTCGATAATGAAAGTGATGAAATCTCTGGGTTCAGTTTCAGAGAGCAACAAAACGACCCAGATTTATTGTAATTACAACTCTTTGGGAAAACAGAGATGCTTTGATTCTGACGATTGTGATGATGCCAAGACGAGAACAGACTGGTTTTGCTCAAAACCTCTGCCATTAATGAAACTCCTTGGATTCCTAATTTCCACCAAAACCCAGAAACAAAAAATTGGGATTTTCTTCTTGACTTGAGATTTGGGATTTGAAAATTGAGAGAGTGAGAGAGAGAGAGAGAGAAAAAGAAAAGAAATTGCTCAAAGTTGAAGCAAACAGCACGCGGGTGGGAAAGCTGAGAGTTATTCAAAGGGGAGAAAGAGAGCACTTCTAATGTGGGACTTCGTAACAGCTGTAAAATCTAGCATGTTGTCTGGACCCTTATCTGACCGTCCGATATGTCGTCGGTAGTTAATCCAAACGGTTAAAAAACAATAACAGGATTTGGTGGGAATTTGTGGTCTGTGTGTGCGGGTGCATCCTTTCATATGCTTAGACTCGTCGTACAGATAATGGATAAAGATTATTTTGATTGACAGTGGGTCCCGTTTCTAAATTCAAATGGTGGATTGCTGGGCCACGTGAAGTCGTAAACAGCGCTCTTTGAACCACGTGGCAGTATCTTGCATTCTTGATCTTGGGATATGCTAATGGAATTTGGATATATGATTCAAGGTAACTTCTTCGCCACCTCATCCAAGAGTCATCGTCATTGTGGCTCATTTCTGACAAAAAGCCAACAGTGTCTTTTTCCTTTTTCGGTGGAGTAGGGGAACTTATTTGACCATGGGCTGAAGTCTTTTTTTGGATTATTTTTTTATGAGTATTTAAGTTAAAGATTGGTTATATATTTCTAATATCGGTTGTTAGATTATATTCATTAGATATGTTGATAGATTTAATATGCAACATACATGTAATCCAACGATCGAGATTATAAATATGTAAATAATATTTAACATGAAATACTTATTACAGAATCTTCATTTCTTTTTGTTGTAAATATTATATATTTCTTTATAATAAAAAAATCATTTGAGCTACAGTCATCATGCGATATATAATTTTTTTTGCAATCATCGATTAGGCCATCTTCAACCACGTGGGGTCAGACCCAAATAATCTCATTTTTTAACCCAAAATTATCTCCAACCCATTTATAAGGAGGGGTGGAAATTTGGGTGGATTGGTTATCTTGCGAAATACCAGTCCAGTTCTCAGTCCAGGCAGAAGGTTTGGTGGGGCCCAAGTACACAAAAGTTGAAGCCCACGTGAGGGAAGAAGAAGAGCTAGCCAACCTCCCCTCCTTTGAGTGGGACATGGGTCACACATGGTCATTTAAACATTGCAATCTAACAGCCAAATTGATAGAGTTCTTATCGATCCAATTTTCAATCATTGATCAAATTGATCAAATTTTCAATCATTGTTCTGGGTTGATACAGGGAAGTGGTGAAAGAAGATATAGGTTTTTTTAGTGGTTTGATGTAGAAATGTGTTAGCATTCAAAGTCTTTGATACCTGGTTTGCTGAGGAAGATTGATGGGTGGAAAAGGAAAATGCAAAGACTCGAGCAAAGTCAAGAATATTGTGGGCTGCTATGTTGCTTTCCTGGTTGGTGATGTTTTCCATGAAGATGAATTAGGGGGAATTAAGAGTAATATGTTTTGTAACTTGGTGGGTGTAATGTGATTGAGAAGCCTGGGCTACTTGAGACTAGTAGTAGTAGTTCAGTAAGCAATGTAATTTGAGACCAGTAGACCAATAGCAGTAGTTCAGTGGGTGTAATGTAATGTAATTTGGTGGAAAAACAATGTAATTTGTTTTGAGTTTTATCAGTAAGCAATAGTTCATTGTAATTTGTTTTGAGTTTTCTTTGTACTGTGATATGAATGGAAACCAGTAACAGGCTACAACCATATCTTGTTCATCGGATATCAAATTGTGACATACTAATAATCATCACACCAAAAACAGGTTACAACCATATCTTGTTTATTGGATACCAAAAACAGTTTACAAAAACAAGTTACTCATAAGCATATCTTGTTCATGCCATATCAAATGGTTACATCTCAATAACTAATCAATTTAAGCACCACACCAAAAATAGGTTCCAACCATCACATTACATATCAAATGGTCAATTACATCTAAGTACCTGACTCAAAAACCTTGACAGACATCAAAGCCTAATAAAACCAACCATCACAGACATCAAAGTGTTACCAAACCAACAACCCAATTGCAACCCTGAAGACATTAAAGTCTTACAAACTAACCAATTGCAGAATCTATAATTCCACAACATTCAAACCATTCTTCCACGAAACCATAATTCAAAAGGAGTTTATCCTAATTCAAAAACAGGTTGTTGCACAAGTTTAACATCATCACATCTAAGGATGAAAACAAGGATCTTTGACAAAATGGCTCCTCTGTTGATCTTTCATCCTCCGCATACGTTGTTGTACTCAAGATAGTTTGGCAGATTGAGATGAATCACATGTTTGAGAAGCCTGAGCTGCTTGAGATGGTTAAGATTAAGAAGTCTGAGCTGCTTGAGATGGCTAGGATTGAGAAGCCTGGGCTACTTGAGATGCCAGGAATTGAGAAGGCCCTTAGGAACCACTTGCTTGTTTCCTTTGCCTTAGTTGCATACTTTGTTTTCCGGTACTTTGCTCTCTACCATCTCTCCTTCTTATCTAAAACAAATAATAATTAGGTAGGCATGATATGAAAATTTGAATGTTGAATACATAGTTCAAACCGTGACACTTACTGGAAGTTTTTCCTTGGAAACTTTCTAGGTTCCTAATAAGTAAAGTCATCAAGTCAGAAACCATAGCAAAGTCATCAAGTTAGATTTAAATGTAAAGCAATTTTTGATAAGGACACATATCTTACAACTAATTCGATTATGCCCTTCTTCACCGCAATTGCCACACTTTAAAGGAATGTCTTACCTAAGAAGCTTATATGGATTAGCAGGTTGTTTAGGTTCATCAAAAGCTTGTTTCCTTGTCTTCTTATGCCTACCAGGCTACTTGTGGTATCTTGGAGGGAGTAATGGAGATAAATTAATCTTCATCCACTAATCTTGGCTAGTCATAGGCATAATCATTGGTTCATAGGCTCTCAAATAAGCCTTTTCTTGTACACTGCATCACAAAAGTCCTCTGGATTCCATTCAAATCCCATGCATGGCATGAACAAGAGTGGGCATTCAAATCAATACCAAAGTTGCGGCCACTATGGTGCATTACATCAAACCTATTCTGTCCAACAACCTTAGGAATGCACCAATGAGCTTTTCCTTTGTTTTTCTCTCAATCCAACGATCGAGATTATAAATATGTAAATAATATTTAACATGAAATACTTATTACAGAATCTCCATTTCTTTTTGTTGTAAATATTATATATTTCTTTATAATAAAAAAATCATTTGAGCTACAGTCATCATGCGATATATAATTTTTTTTGCAATCATCGATTAGGCCATCTTCAACCACGTGGGGTCAGACCCAAATAATCTCATTTTTTAACCCAAAATTATCTCCAACCCATTTATAAGGAGGGGTGGAAATTTGGGTGGATTGGTTATCTTGCGAAATACCAGTCCAGTTCTCAGTCCAGGCAGAAGGTTTGGTGGGGCCCAAGTACACAAAAGTTGAAGCCCACGTGAGGGAAGAAGAAGAGCTAGCCAACCTCCCCTCCTTTGAGTGGGACATGGGTCACACATGGTCATTTAAACATTGCAATCTAACAGCCAAATTGATAGAGTTCTTATCGATCCAATTTTCAATCATTGATCAAATTGATCAAATTTTCAATCATTGTTCTGGGTTGATACAGGGAAGTG
>NW_018922677.1:14180-52598 GCF_002207925.1 Prunus avium
TCGTATGATATATGGGGTGAATGAATGAGTAACAGAGATGGTGCTCCGGCGCCTTGAAAATCAAGGGTCGTATGATATATTGATGAATGGATTTTCCTTACAAACTAACACTACTCCTAGGAAAGCAAGTAAAGATATTGAAAGTGCATTACAGGAAAATATAATTTGCTCCGTGAGAGGCTTTTGTTTGGTGTTTGAACCCTATGAATGTAGCTTGAGCCTTGTATTTATAGGAAGAGTTCTTGGAGGAGTAATCGAGGCAAAAAATCTGCATGGTGGAGCCTGATTAGAGCAAGTGGGTAGTCCAATCGACATTTGGGATCGTGAAGCATGGTGGTGTGACCCCATAAATCCCGGTGAATCTCGGCCGCCGCCCTGATCGTGGGTTCTGCGCTTCTGGCCGTGGAGACGCATTTATTGTTTATGATAGTTGGTGACCCAATCTCTCAAACTGCAAGAATTCTTGTGAGAATGTCTGCGTCTAATCACTCTGATTCCTATCACCAAATCCTGACTTCAATCACTTCCCACCTTCCCTCGTGCATTAAATGCTTATTCATGGTCAGTGGGTTTGCTACCATAAACAGAGGCATTGCTTCATTAAATGAAGCGTGGGACCCTGCTGCCACTTGATGATCTGACCTTAGTGCTTTTGGCCGTGATTTTGTTCGGCCTCGGCCAGTAGTCAAGGCCGAGATGATCATGCCTTCACAACTTTTCCTTTGCTTTTTAGGAAGGCCAGACATCTTGGCGAAACGCCGCGTTTTAGTCTCATGAGCGAGTGTTAGGGTCGAGGAAAGGGGCTCCTTCGGTCAGTTCTTGGCCGTGGTTTATTAGGCACAAACATATTCCTAATATTCAGATCACCACTCAATAATAACCACAGCCACGTTGAATTGCTCTCAATCTCTACATATGCTTAGGCAAGTGGAAACATTCTGTTGTTTGTATCAACTCCCATTGCAGAAAGCACTTGCCCAGGGTGCCATAGGCCTACAACCATCTAAAAACCCCTTCTTGCAGGCTGCAAGATAGATGTAAATCCTCTGAAACTGTGGCCTATCACCTTTCATTTCTGATTTAATGATAACTATACTTCCCACATTTCTCGTTCTTAACTCATGACAATAATCTCACAATACTTCATATTGTTTACTATAAGACCCATCTACAATGTCAACTGCCATGGCTCTTGCTCTGTACATTGTTGCTCTAGATGGTCTGTAACCACAGTCTTGGTGAACTTGCTCTGCAAAAGAAGAAGCAGTCCAATTTGGATTGAGCCTTACTTGCCCGGAATATCTTTCCGCCAACCAGCTAGCACTGGCATGTATATTTTTACTCCCCTTACTACAACATATGTAGGATTAAAGGTTTTCATCTGTAGGTAAGTTCAACCACTAATACTTGAAGCATGGATAACAAAAGGACAGCCCTCTTCACATACTACTCTTATTTTGTTACAGTAATTATTCATAAATATCAACTCTCTTCCACAATTAATGGAGTATATCCTCACAGCTTTTCTAAACATCTCGGCAGTTGCAAACTTTAAAATCCTGGGTTTACCATATCAATTTTTTGCCTGAAATCTTCACCTTTTGGCAGTATATTTAGGGATGGCAACGGGCCGGGTATGACAATACCATCCCCGTCCCCGCTCTCCATCCCCAGCCCCATCCCTGAACCAATCCCCGTTTAATAGGTTTCGGGGAATTCCCGTCCCCGTACCCGTCAGGGGACTATCCCCCATACCCGGCCCGAATCCCCGATTATTTTTGCATAAAAAATATTTATCATACATTTTAACATTAAGTTTCATATTAAATTATCATTCAACACATTCAAATTAACTATAAAGTTCAAATCAACTATTCAAAATCACATCAATATGAAAATCCAGAGAAGATTAGGTAGAATTAGGAGAGGAAGGTTAACTTAGTGTTAAACATAAATATTATAATTATATATTTATTTATTTAAATATAAACATATATATATTTTCGGGTCGGGTTCGGGGATGGGGACGCCAATACCATCCCCTCCCCATACCCATCGGGGATTTTTCAAGTTTGGGGATCCCCGTACCCGATACCCGTTTGGCCCCGAAATCTCCTCCCGTTAGGGTCGGGGACCCACCCTTACGGGGATTTTTGCCATCCCTTGCCCCCCATCCTCCTTCCTAACTTTGGCCAAAAAATAAAAAATAAAAACCTGCTCATTTCTAGCCCTATGCCTATGCCCTAGGTTTTCGATGTGGGGAAACTGGTAACCCATATGTTACTGGTTAACCAGAGGAATTATTTTACATATATATATATTATTCAAATCGCATGTAGAAGCGTATCCTCTTTCATACCATGTTATACAGCCAAGAGCTTTAAGTCTATAGAAGGTGAATTGAAGAGAAAAAGGAAGAAACAAACAGAGATATTGTTAGAACCAGCTGAACTCCATCTAACTCCGTCGGATAGATAGGGATTGAAGGTAGATGCAGAAATGGATTGAACAAGGCTTCATTAGTAATGCAGCTTCAGATTCTATTTGGGCTTGTACTTGAGGTGGACTTTTGGCATCAACAACAGCCGCTTGGAGAGAAAAGAACTACATTATCTCAATCACTGCTCGGCCAACAATGTTTCCCTTGTTCAAATCCTGGAACGCATTGTTCGACTCCTCGAATGTGTACTTTCTAGAAACGGCATTAGTTAAATCAAATACACCTGTTTCTGCCAACCTCACAACCTTAGGAAGATCCTGCCTTGATCAGAACAAGAATATTCTGGATCACTGCTATCATTCCCCACTTGGCTTGAAGTCAAGCTCACTGCTTTTAAGTACAAAACTATCACCCTACTATTGCTTTTAGGTACCGTGCTCATACAAGCTAAAAGTGTACTATCTGATACTATTTGAATGAGTCTACAAGTTCCAAACTCTTCACCATAAAAACTCACATCATACCCATCGTCATATCCCAAATCTTTAGCCATTCCAAATAGCTCTAATATAGATATATAGTCAACCTCACAATAATCAAACCAACTGACTTCACCATTCAAATAAGACCATTCACTTTCCCTTTCATTTTTAACTAGTTTACCTCCATGGAAAAACTTAAATGTAACAATCTCGTCAGCATCTTTATCTATGTAAGAGGTATGAGGAAGATTCACGTAACAAACCGACAAAGGTAACAAAGAAAAAACAAGGACCATACAAGGAACACACAAGGACCACAAATGACCACACCAGGACCAGGACAGAGTAAAAAAGTATACAAAAAAACAAAAACAAAAAAAGAGTCCAACAACAGTTCAATGCACATGCCAACAAAAAGAAAAACGAGGGAGAATGGGTCCACTTACATATGGGTTGACAACCTACAAATTCTCTAAGCACCACCATCTTTGCACTTTCTAGCCTTAAATTCCAATGCCAAACAATGATTTCTTCTCCAGATTCTCCCAAAATCTGAACCCCACCTCAGATTTTCATAAACCCTAGCTTTCTTCTCCCAATTTTCCCTTCTCACCCAAATACCCCCTTTTCTAAAACTGAATAACCGTTACTCTCCATTGTTAAGCGATTGAAAAGAAGTGGGGGCCACACCACGTAACGGAACGTCTCTTAATACTGACTGAATAGGTAACGTGAGACAGTTATTAAAAGTGTAGGTGTTATATTGAAACGTTTCAAAGAACAGGTGGTAATCTGAGACAAATTTGAAAGCACATGTGGCATGTACATAAATAAGCCTTAAAAGAACCTTTATGTCCATGTACTTTCAAGTGAAAAATAGTAACACACTAAGAACCAATTAGAAAATGACAAGTGGCTAGCTGACTGTCTTTTTTCTTTCTCCAAATAGGCTATCCTATGATTTTTGTATAAAATGTCATGCTAAAATGGGTCTATTTGTGAAAAGTCCTTTATTTTTTTGGTTTTGTTTGAACTTAAACTTTTTCAGTGTCAAACACATCCTCAACACCAAAATGGGGTTCGAGAGGCTCGATTTATTTATTTTTGTTATGTTTTCTGTGGCTAGTTTTAGGCCCGAACCACTAAACACCACACGGCCCCTAGTAGAGTTGTCAAACAAGTCATGCCAGGCCTGCCTATTTTGGAAAATCATCAATCTCGTGTCGGGCCACTAAATAGGCCGATATGGGCCCACCCCAAATGTCACTTATGTGTTGCATTTATAAAATAAAAATAAAAATTACAACTTCATTTAAATCTTTTTTATAATTATGTATATACTAATAAGATTTATTATTTATTGAAAAAAAGAGGTCATTAACTTTATTTAAAGTACATTCAAATAGAAAATGGTTAGATTATTATTGTTTGGGTTTTAAAAATTGAAAAATAAAATTATTATTTTATATATAAAGAATTTTAAAATATATTATTAAAGAAAAGAAATAAACCTGAATTTAAGATATAAATGTAATAATATTATGTATTGTTTTTCTCTAAAATAAGTATAATTTAATAAATACACTTTAAATAGACCGGCCTGGCCCATTAAACTAAATTACTTCGTCCCAACATGACCCAAAAATATGGGCCGTGCCATACCAAACCTTACTTAAGCGGGTTATGCTTATGCCGTGCTCAGACCAATCCGGTCCGTTTGACACCTCTAGCCCCCAGCATCTGTGGAATGCGATGGAATAAGATTCTAATTCCATTTGGTCTCAGACTCTCTCAGTCAATATCCATGATTTTCAAATCATTTTTGCACACGAGATTCCAAATCCAGAATCCCAATATGCTCCACCTTCGTCTTCGTCTTCCCAACCCTTCCAAACATAACTCATTACCACGTCCACCCAACAACCCTAATCTAATTACTACAATAATCAACCCCATTTTCACTCCAAGCAACCACAATCCCACTCACATTGCTCAAAGCTTCAGATCCTACAAAACTTTAGCAGCTACCACCACCACTTCTGCTAACAATGGGGTCATTGATAAAGATAACCCAACTGATTTCCAGGAAGGTGAACAAGGGAGCAGCCAACACAAGAGCTTCTGGGGAGCTGTTAGTTTGATCATTGGCACTGCTGTAGGTCCTGGCATGCTGGGTTTGCCAGCTGAAACCATTCGATCAGGCCCTCTTCCCTCAACTATTGCCATTCTCGTCTCTTGGGTCTATGTCATCTCCTCAATTATCCTTGTTGCTGAGCTCAGCTTCGCGGCCATGGAAGAAGATGGGGTTGAAGAGGTAAGCTTCACTGGCCTTGCAACAAAAGCATTGGGAAGTCACTTTGGTGCATTTATTGCTGTGGTCTATGCTTGTTTGAGCTTTGCCTTGTTGGTGGCCTGTGTTTCGGGTATCGGTTCAATTGTCTCTCAGTTGTTTCCTCGTATGAATCTTGTAATGGCTCATGCTTTGTTTCCTCTTGCGGCTGGATTAGTGATTATTTTCTTTCCTTTTAACGTCATTGATGCTGCAAACCGTTTTCTATGCTTGCTCATGCTTTTCTCCATAACCGCACTTGTGGCCATTGGTTTATCTGTGGCCAGAACCAACTTGTTTGCTTCATTTGGACATGCCTCGTGGAGTCTCCCTTCAATCTTACCAGCCATTCCTGTCACTGTCCTCACGTTGGGGTTCCATGTTATCACCCCTTTCATTTGCAAGATTGCTGGGAACACCATAGCTGAGGCTCGGAAAGCCATTCTGATTGGTGGTTCTGTTCCATTAATTATGGTGTTGTCATGGAATTTGAGTGTGCTTGGGCTTTCTGGGGCAAACACAACAGCCTCCTCCAGAGACCCTATATCCCTTCTGCTTTCAGTCAATCCCTCTGCTTTATCTGCAGTCCAAGGATTTGCCTTCTCTGCTTTGGCAACCAGCTTGATTGGTTATGCTGTTAGCTTCCCAAAACAGCTTCTTGATACTCTGGAATTGATTGGAAAAATCAACCTGAAAAAACAAAGTTATTCTGAAATACAACTAGGTTCTGAAGGCAATGGTTTTGGAAGAGTTGGGTTTGCTGTTTATTCAGGCAGGCATAATCTTGGAAATGCAGGGAGGACTTCATTTACCAGTTCAGGGTGTAGTGCTGCTTCAGAAGCTAAATTGGGATCAAGCATTAATATCATTGTAATGCCGCTTGTACTTGGTGTTCCAGTGCTTATAGCTTCTTTCTTTCGCTCGACCTTTTCCAGAGCGCTTGATTTTGCTGGGCTTTATGCAAACTGCTTTCTATTTGGCATCCTTCCTCCGGCAATGGCTTACATACACCAATCCAGGAAGAAATCCAGGTAATGCCAATATCTACATGTTGTCAACAGTGAACACTAACAAATTTTGGGCCATTGAAAGAGAAGATAACCAACTCTGAGCTCAAAATTGGTCTAAAAGGATACAATGAACATGTTTCCCTCTTTTTCTTATATGCTAATTGTTATGCTTGTTCTTATTTCTGTAAGAAACATGAAAGCCAACAAGGATTTTGCAACAAACTTCACACACTAGAAAAGGTCTCGGACATTACATTATCTTCTGTCTATTTAAAAACAAATGTTAAGACAATTAAATGGTGAGCTCCTTTCCTCTGCACAGTGAAGTAACTTAAAAAATTACAAGGCATTGAGTTTACTGTTCATCGCATCCTTCTTAGAGTAGTATTATCTTATTAGCTGAAATTTGCAATGCTCTTCTTCTATGGATTCTTCTTAGAGTAGTATCTTGTTGGCCCCCTTGCCTCTTGAGCAGGGGTATTTAAAAAAGTACACAGAAAACCCAACTAACATGGGAAGAATTTTTTTTAGAATTCACAGACAATCTAAAATTAGTAGTGCAGTTCAATAGTCCTTGTCCAATGTCAATTTTGGAAGCTTATATGGAGGTGGGAAAGATTGTTTAGGTGCATACTCGATTTAATACAAACAAGTACATTCGGCCTTGCAGGTCATCCATTTTGCCAGGGGGAGATGGTGCACTTCTACTCCTCTTTGGAATTGCTGTCATTTTGGGGATTTGGCATTAGGTGGCTAGCAGCTACATCTCTCAACAACCCAAAGCTAACTATGCCACAACAGGTCAGATTTGACCTAATGACTTCAAGGAACTCATTAGTTCTCATCCTAAATGCCTCTGCTTGCGGTGAAAAATTGTTACTTCTCTGATTCAGTAAGCCTGATTAACGCATTTTAGAATCCAGTTAGTGAAGAAGCACAGTTTTTTTTTTCTTTTCTTTCTGGCCTGAGCGAAGCAGAGTTCATGTAGGAGATCATAGTAATATTCCTCTATTGCCTACATCGCACTTGTAATGCAGAGAAACAAATGACAAAAATGTCATGTTGACCTATTTAATGCCCATGATGTGTGGTTTATCTCATAGTGTTGAAAATTGTTTCTGTAATCTCATGAGCATGTTCTCTCGTACACCTGTGGTCATGTTGATTATAGTTATAGACAAGTAACAGACATGGAAAAGAGAATTTCAAGTCAAGGAAATAGAGAACCTGGAAGTGTAACAAAGCATATCATATGAAAAATGCCAGTGAAGTATAATATTATGCACATTAGATGCGTATAAAGAGCTTATAAAACATAATATGATGAGACTGTATGTGTCTGAAGTCTCTGTCATGATCACACATAGCACCGAATGCAATTGACTACACATGAAAAGGTAAAGAGCTTATAAAACATAATATGATGAGACTGTATGTGTCTGAAGTCTCTGTCATGATCACACATAGCACCGAATGCAATTGACTACACATGAAAAGAAGAATGCAACGGAAAGAAAATGGTTTACCAACTTGGATGCTGTCTATAGAGCACTTCATTGAGCACTGACCCTGAATTCTGAAAGCATGGTTATGCGATTCTCTGCTTACCATGTGTGCCTTTTCCGCAGCAGTGCCCAAATCATAAAGGAAATTGTTTTTATTTTGAAGTCCCTTTTCCCATTCTGTCAATAATGTCAGGAGCTCTACTTGTTTCAAACATTTAACATTAGAATTTTGTGATTCTACATGAACAAGAAATTTATATACTGTGCATCAGACATTCTGAGTGGATAAAACACAGAAGCAAAGAAGAACAATGTAGGGCTAAATTAGCAAGCCATCCATTTATTCTTTTTAGTAAGATCAATTTGAAGAAATGGAGAGTAGATGGTATGCACCACTTGCAATAACGAAGTATCTTGACAACCTGAGATGTAAATTAAAATTCAAATACTGATTTTTACTTATTTTCTAAGAACTGGGTTATCTTTTCATGTCATGAATCCAATTCCATTTCGTAGCGATTGGCGCTGAAGGATGTTTAGAAAAATATGTTGGATGTGTGAACACAACACAACATAGAAAATAGAAAACTTTGTAACCATAGATTTTCTATGTGCATGAATAAAATACTGAAAGAAGAGAATCCCATATTTCCTGATATAGAAGCTAAGTCATTCAGTTCCCTCAGACATCAGCTAAAGTTCAGCATTCTTCCGATCCGAACAAGAGTTATTTTGAAACCTCAGTTCAACTACACCTGCTTACGACAGCATAGAAATGCCTTGTCAGCTTGTATAAAAAATTGGTGCTTCATTCCAGCTGGCTGTGCTACACATCCTACGTCAGATCATCTAAAAAAATTATCACAAAATCAAGCTATATAAATTCAGTCTGATTTGGCGCATAATCAACAAATACGTATCAAGCTAAGTGGGATCTTCTCAAATAGAGGGGAAGGGGATATACTCCAATCCTCCGGATTGCACCTTGAAAACACTTATCCGTTGATGGCGGCCGAGTTGTTGTGTGAATAACTTTTTAGCTTCTGAAACAATCTGGATTCCATTCCACCTATATGATGGCATAGTTAACGGCTGTGTGATTAGAAGCGTGTTATTTTCATGCGTAAGGGCTGGGAGTAAATAATAATCTATCTTAGCGTGCATCTCCTCGTACATGGCTAATTATTTCATTGAGCGCGAAATACTTTGTGACTTTTCACCAACTTATATTTAGGGTTACAAAAGTGTTGTATTATAAAGTACGTTGTCGAAGCATAAAGTATTAACGTTGATTTTTACAGGTTCCAGAGAGCCAAACACATTTTAATTATATGGTGAGAAACAATTGCTGTTCCATTTCAGTTTCAGTTCCATGAAACTTCCATGAAACTTCCTACATTTACTTACTCTGAAGGGGTTTGGAGAACATTGTTTCTTATTTGTCGAATCATGGAGTTGAGTTTGTCGGAAATGTGCCAAATTATACCATGTAATTGTTGGAAACTTAATCTACATATATTGAGAACTTTCATTGAGGATCCTTTCAAATTTGAGGGAAATTCTTATAGGGCTCACTTCGAATTGTATTTTATTAATCCAACTGTCTATTTTATAGATATTCATTCAAAGATAATCTCTACAAAAAAATCATTTGATATCATTTGACCGCTCAATTAAATTATTGAAGTTTAAGTAATTTTTTTGAAGTACCATGTTCATTTAAAACAACTTCGTACGGGACCCTAAAGAATGTCCCCCAAATAAAATTATTTAAAAGATCTCTCAATAGAATTATATATGCTAAATTTCGCTGAAATATCCAAACAGTAATTATATTATTCTAGATCTAGTTAATCTGAAGACTAGTATACGTGTACGCGGCTACTCTTTCTTTGTCAAATATGAGCTTAATATTTGTGACGATTAATTAGGTTAATAATACAAAAAACGTCAATGCATCCACACAACAAATTCATCCATCACTCGGTTATCTGAAACTTCACATCATTTCCTGTGAACGAATTGATACCTTATCTGACAATAGTCTTGTGTGAACGTGTTTACACTATTATTATTATAGAACAAAAACAAAAAAGGACAAGTTTCATTCAATCGATCCAGGACACAACACAAATCCAGGAAATTATTGAAGTTTAAGTACTTTTTTGAAGTACCATGTTCATTTAAAACAACTTCGTACGGGACCCTAAAGGATGTCCCCCAAATAAAATTATTCAAAAGATCTCTCAATAGAATTATATATGCTAAATTTCGCTGAAATATCCAAACAGTAATTATATTATTCTAGATCTAGTATACGTGTACGCGGCTACTCTTTCTTTGTCAAATATGAGCTTAATATTTGTGACGATTAATTAGGTTAATAATACAAAAAACGTCAATGCATCCACACAACAAATTCATCCATCACTCGGTTATCTGAAACTTCACATCATTTCCTGTGAACGAATTGATACCTTATCTGACAATAGTCTTGTGTGAACGTGTTTACACTATTATTATTATAGAACAAAAACAAAAAAGGACAAGTTTCATTCAATCGATCCAAGACACAACACAAATCCAGGAAGAAAATATCTTCCTCAAGTATACATTTTCGAAATATCTTCGTTTAGTTTTTCTCTTTTGGCCTATTCTTTTTTCTATTAATCAATGGATCAATGGTTATGAAGTTTCGAATTTGGAATATCTTCCAATTTCAAAAAGAAAATTATCACTAACTAAAAGCTAGTTTTTTATATATTATTTTTATATCTTCTAATTTCGAATTTGGGCATTCATAAATCATACCCCAAGGGCTACGAAAACTACCCACAAAAGGTTACAATCAATATGGAGGGATCCAATGGTAACATCAAACTCATACGATCAGGACCGACTTTGACTTTTGAGTGGCCCAAGGCCAAACATTAAAATGAGGCTCTTAATTTGCCTTTGTAAATCATAGTTTAAAAAGAAAAAAAAATTATACACAATAATTGTACAAACCCCAAGGGGCCTCCTTTTTTCTTTTTGGGATAAATATAGTAGTTTAATTGCATATTTGTTGTTTCAAAGTAAATTAATAATTTTTAAATGTGGGCCCTTAATTTTGAACTCTCCAAAAATCACTTTTAATTGGGCCCCCTTGGTCTAGGGCCCTAGGCTGTCACTCAGTGCCCATGTCTAGGGTGGGCCCAGCATACGGTAGACATCCACTCAGATCCACACAAAGGATCAGGACAACCAAAAGCTAGTTGGTAACCTACTCTTTATTAAGTTTTTGTAAATCGAGAAACTTTTCTTTTTAAATACAAGAGATAATCCAAATTACAAGGAGAGGGGGATTTCTCTCTCACACACACACGCACTATCAAGATGCAATGGGGTTCGAACATGAGATCACTGCTCTACTGCAAGTTAAGGTCATTTTCCAATGAACTAGACGGAGAAACTTTAATGTACATATTTACAAGGAATTAAGCTTATTGGCTCCAAAATTTTAATCAATCTTTCATCATTGATCTATTTATCTATAATTATTTGGTATATTTAAGCGAATACTTTTCTAGAAAACGCTTTTACTCCATAACTTTTTTTCATAATCACATAAAAAGTGGAATTTTTGTAGAAGTGTCACCTAGACTTATACACCAATTTCAATTTGTCACCTTAAAGAAAACTTAATTTTTCAAAATCCATGATTTGTCATCTAACTTTAACCGGTCATGTGGTGGTTGTCCTCGTCGTGTTCCTCGCAGTGGGGCCTCTCACCATGGTGATTTGAGGGCTTTGGATCGATGATGGAATTGATTAATGAAGGGGGAAATAGATTTCCCTTGATTTCGATATGAGAGCATCACATTGAGTATATCTCGAATCTCTAAATGAAAGCACCAAAATATTTGAGCAAATTTCTGCACGGGGAATATTCGCGGGTTGATCCTTCACTATTTGAGCTTCATTTTCTCTCCTCTTTCTCGATCCCTGTGAAAAAGATCAGAGTAAATAGACCACACCTGAGAGGGTGTTGGCCAAAGGCTCTCCGATGCCTAAGTCCGTTAATTTGGATCTTGAGAAAAATATGAAAAAATAACAGAAAAGATGGAGGTCTTCTCTCACGGGGAGAGCCAGGTGGCCGGAGCCGTAAAGGAGAGAGTGGCATGAGAGAGAGGGAATTTCTAAGATTGAAATTGGATTACCTCGTATGTGTGATGTAGCCATGTATTTTTAGTGCTCTTACCTTCTCCCTTAAATGGAGAGATTGGGTCAATCATGAAGATTTAATGAAAATCAAATCCCTAATTTATGGTAATATCCCTATTTAAACTCTAAACAATTGACCAATTAAATGGAGCACAATTGTTGACCTAAGGAATATTTCTATTGTCTACATGACGTCTCATGATTGGTTACCGAAATATGTGTTCCTATATCACCTCTAACTGATATGTCAAATTGCAATGAATTTGATATATGAATCAACCACTGGACAGTAGAGGCCATACTTGTGATATATTTGATTATGATGCGTGAATTGGCCATATATATATATATGTATGCATGGCATTTAAGCTGACAACAACGATTGCCTCGGGACAAAAAAAAGTGGTGCCTACTGCCTTCGCAATATCAGGCAGCCGCCATAATTGTATCATGTAGATATTTCGTATATATACGAAGGATTTTTCAACAAATGAACATTTGTATTTAGTGTAATGTTTTTCGTAATCGTTAAATCGACGAGTTCATCTTTCTCTACTCTAAAATACTCGAATACTCGAATAATATAAAATGATTGTGTTCTCATTCAATAGAAATTCACGTTGACAAATTCACCCCGTCTACCAGCTTAAATGGCTGTGAAAAATGTGTGGTAGGGGAGGGGTAGTACTAGCTAGCTAGTATTCTTACCAGGTAGCCCCAATTGGTGCCATGTATGTAGGTTTTGGTGTAGTTTTGGCTCATGAAATTCATAAGATCTGGTTGGTTCATTAAATTTTAGATTTGAAATTGGAAGAGGATTGAAGGTATAGTTAAGTGTGGTGGACCAATGAAGGTTGAAGTCGGTGGGGTTAGGGTGGGTTTAAGATTCCAAAAGAAATGAAAGATGATGAGATGACATAAGCTGAGGTTGGGCATGTGGCCTGATATGTATAAATATTACAATATAATATATAGAAGCACAAAGTTGGTTTTCTCATAGAAGGAGAAGATATATAGGAGAAGGAGAAGATATTAGGAGATAGCTACCCTTATATGGTGGAGCCTGATGATTGGTGGGTGAGGCCAGCGACCCCCCATGTTTTCATGCAACAAATCAGCTAGGCTGAATAGGGCTAGCTAGGTTTTCCAAATTGGGTCAATATATAAAAATATATCAGTTTTGAAGAAGAGAGAAGAATATGCTGCTGTTTGATTTGAAATTTTGTTGCTTAACACAAAATACTTTGCTATTTTATTATGGAAAATACTTCCTTCCTTATCATGTAAGTAAGAGCTTTTACGTTCTTATCAATAGAAGTCTGATGTGTGTAGAAGTTTATGAATTGTTTTTGCATATATATCAAACTGTGATTCACATGAAGGAAGAGTATCTCCTTATAGAGAATGAGGAAAGCAGTATCGTTTTATTATTTCACAGATGAAAAAAAAAAACTAATAAAAAAAAAAATATATATATATATCTTGCCTGAAAGTGTAAAGTGCAAACAAGCTAAGAATGCCGAAAAAGGGCGGTTAAAGTTGCCTGCAAGAATGAAAATCCAACGGACGCTTCGCTTTGAATGGAAAGGAGGTGTGTTTTTTTTTCCGGGATGAAAATCTGGAAAGCAAACAATTCATCTATTTCTGTGGTTGATGATCACATGAATAATATGGATCATGACTCATGAACCTTTCTTTTTCCAATTCCAATAATAATAACCGACCGACGGATATCCTCAAGTTATGAAGCATGCATTGCTGAATGTTATTATCTCTCTATCTTTTACCCAAAATTATTACATGAAGGAAAGCATGCATGACGCCATACATATGCAGCATGCAAATCTAGCCAACCCACCACTTCAGTTTTAACTATATGAAGAGGTCGATCGCATGCGTGTGAAGAAAATAAACCAGTGAATAATTTTTTTCTTTTTTTTTTTCTTTCTTCGGAATTGTTTTGATAACTGATGAAATGAGCTTTTTATGGTGGCGAAGAGCATCTGCTGCTTGTATACTTTGAGGGAACCATTCACGTGATTCTAGCTCCTATAATTATTCCTTTCATATACCCTTTTACCTACTATTATTGTACTAGCTAGTTATTATGTATACTACTCTTTCTTTTATAAAAATTATTCGATACAAAGAACCAACTAACGTAGTGGTTTGGAGTAATTATTCCCCACGAAAAGTTCTGGATTCGAATCCTAGCATCTGTGTAACGTGCGTGAGGTTAGTATGTTATCGTCTTACTCAATGGGAAAGGTTCTAAAAAATATATATATATTCAACAACAATTTTTAAGACAGAAGAAATCAAACAATCTCTAAAACTTTTAAGTACAGTGCAACCTTTATTTTGGACTAATATATATCAGAATGAACACAAGATTTCAAAGCTTCTGAATGAGAATTAATATTTCATATATATATCAGAATGAGATGATAAATATCACAATAATTTTGGACAAGGTCCAAGAATACCGTTCAATCAAAGATCACCTCCTCTTGTGTACCACAAATTTAACAAATTTGAATGCAGGAGAGGGAGGAAAGCCAGTTAACAAATTTAAAAACCATGAATTGCACACACACACACATATATATATAATATTTGATAAAGAAAAAAAAGATTTACATGAGGTTCACAATAATCATGAAATCTTGCTTTTTGGTATCTAAAAAGGAAAGAACGTAAATCTGAAAAATTAAGATCAATATCTGGAAACCATGAAATTAAAGTAGTATACAGTATTTGTGTATGCAACAAACTATTCTGATGCCTAATTAATCACCTATACCAGATTAAGAAAGAAATAAAGAAAAAAAAAACCCCCATTAATCCTAAATTAGACAAACAAAACAAACAGCAGGCGCCAGCCTAGCTATAGTTTTTGAGTTGGATGAATGTTCTCAGAAGTCCCACAAGCCTTCAATGTCCGAAATGGGGACGACTGATGGACGTTGATCGTACGATGAACAATTGTCGGCGGTGCTTCCCAATTCTTGCTTTGATGAAACAAGAGATGACGATATCTCGGTGGTGTTGATGTCCGTGCTGATACCGGTGTCTTGGGAGATGCTAAACATGGACTGTGGTGCTGATGAAAACTGCTCCACTTTGCACTGCCTCTCTAAGCCACCTGATGATCCAAAGCCTGCAGCAGCTGATGAAGATGTTTCATTATTCATATTGCTGTTGTTGTTGTTGTTGTTGTTGTTGGCTGCAGCTATTGCTCTTAGCATGGCCTGATCATCTTCGTCATGATCACTAGCAGTATTATTAGTAACTCTGATCATGCCTTGTTGAAAATAATCAGAATTATTGGGATTTGGCTGAAACCAGAAACTTGAAGGATTTGGATTTGGATTTTGAAACTGATGGTGATGAGGGTATAACATATTGGGGTTACTGAGACTAGTAGCTTGGTAATAACTGCTGGTAGGCTGCACCTGAAAGCTGAAATTTGGCTTCTGGACTTGACCCCCGGAGCCGCCAATCGAAAAGTAACTGAGGTAATTATTGTTATTAATTGCATGATGATCATCTGATGATGACGCTTTAGCTGATGATAGAGATGGTGCAGTACTAGCCAGATTGGTGCCGGGCTTTACGTCATGGTCTCCATAGCCACAAGCCTTGTTGTCGTTGTTGTTCATGATGTTGTTATTGAAACTAGTAGGATCCATAAGAGGTGGGAGGGAAGAATAATCCAAGAGATCATGATCCCCAAAAGAGTTCATCCTGGTTGGTGTCTTTTTGAGCCCCATGTTCTTGTGGAAAACCCTGCACACAACCCATTCATCCTGCGCAGCGCAGCAAATAATAATTAAACTCTATTATTAATTCATAATTAACTTGCAATAGAAGAGAAAAAGGAAAAAAAGGGACCTGGCCCCTACCCCCAAATGAAAGGAAAATCTCAACTAACAAAAGAAAAGTAGCAAAAAAAAGAAGAAAAAAAGCTTGGCATGATGATTTAATATAAGGTTACCTTTGCAGCCTTGGAAAGGTTGGTGTATTGTGAGATTTTGCCTTCAAGTCTGTATTCATGCATGACCCAGTTGGTCTTCTCTCCTTTTGGGGCTCTCCCTCTGTAGAACACAAGAGTCTTCTTCATCCCAACCAGACAACCAGATTTCCCTTTGTTATTGAAGATCTCTTTATCTTTCCCTGTGGCCTTCCAGTAGCCAGATTCCGTGGCCCGATTCGTTCTCATCCCCGTAGGATACTTCCGGTCTCTCTGGCAGAAGAAGTACCACTCCTTCTCTCCCATCTTGGCTTTCTCTGCTCATCAATCAAACCGTTGACTAGAGAGATTAATAAGAGTAATATATTCAAAAACATAAACTCATACTCAGGAGGAAAAATATTTCAAAATTAATTACTACTCACTTGGCAAATCCCATGGCTCACACTTGTTCAAATCAGCTTCCCCGATTGCAATAGCCACGAAGCTGCTGTCGATGACCTTCTCCGTGAGATAGCTAGTTATGATTTCCTCATCCGTGGGATGAAACCGAAAACCCGGAGGCAACTCGATGAGCTGATCTTCTTCTCCTCTGTTCGCCACCATGTCTTGTTCCATCCAACAACAAGTATTCTCTTCTTCTCTAAACCCAACAAACAATTTCAGCTGGCTAATTAAGCTGCTATATCTATATATCAGAAACGAAGACACGAAAGGAAAGAGAAAGTTATTGATGAATCTGAGAGAGAGAGAGAGAGAGAGAGAGAGAGAGAGAGAGAGAAGAAAGGGTAAGAGAGCAGTTAAGAAAGTAGAACAAATGGGAAAAAGAGGGCTTAAATAGAGAGGAGTTTCTTCTTCAAAACAGCTCACATTCGCAAGATCCGTGGTCCGCAAGGCACTTACTGAGGAAGCCACATAATTTTTTATTATTTTCCCTTTTCTCATCATTATTCTATTTACTGTTTTTGTTTTTGTTTTCTCTGATTTCTTTATTTTCTGTCGCGTCTGTGTGCTTTCTCAACTCTATCTACCTGTTTGAAAACGAAAGCGCCCAAATTAAAAAATTAAAATAAAATAAATATAATATATGAAAAAAGGAGCTTTCTATGTTGGAGGGACCCATGTTTCCAGCGTACCACCACGCCCTTTCACATTCACTATTAATTAATATTATTTAATTAAATTGAAGCTTCGATGAATAGTTGAATCTGTAACCTCCTTTAGAATTTTCATGGCATGTTCCAATCAGTTAAAATCTTTCCAAAAAGTCTCTGTTCAAAGCTCTGGAAAAGGTTCACATCTTTCCTCCTCCTCTTCTTCATGCTTCAATATACATTCATGAATCTATATATATATTTATATACCTGCTACTAGCAGGCTGCTAGCCTGCTATATAAGTTTTTTTTTTTCCCTTTGATTCTCATCTTTAATTATGAATTTGTCAAATAAATTAAATACTTAATTATAATTAGGAGGTGCTCATTGGCTTACTGGCTTGGCTAGCTCATGAGCTGCTTTCTGTTTCTCTTGCTGCTTCAAAGTATAATGTTAAAATGTTAAATGTGTTTTTCATCCATATGTAGTGTGTGTGTGAGTTTAGTATATTATCGCCCCTTTCAATAGAAAAGGTCCTCAAAAAAACAAAAAAATCTTAACTGTGCCTTCCACGAGAATATATCAATTAGTCCACAGGCCTCCATCTCTAATGTGTAATGTATATATATAAATAGTTATTACTAGAAAATATATGGCGTCCGCACGATAATTGTTAAGATTTCAGAGGGACGGGCATGTGGCCCACCACTAACAATATCGATATTGTCCCTAACTTAACCACCTATTTACCATGTGTGAGATTTTATACAAAAAGCCTCAATATTATTAGGAGTGGAACCATTTATTATAAGTTGTAATTTATTTAGTCAAGTTTCCAATATGGGACTTTATATTCTTCAACACTACTCATCATGTGAGACCACTTTTTTAGTGGGCCACACGTGCAACCAATTCCACATTGGTCACATTTTTTTAAATAAAAAAAATTACGTTATTACCGTGCAGACGCCATGTGTTTTTTATTACTCCTCTATGTTTACAATAATGTTTGTAAGATAATAATATCTAGATGTCCGCATATGAGAAGAACGGATATGCATATATATATATAAAATATGCTGAAATTAATAATTTAAATGCATGGTTCCCGCAAAAATGCAAAGCAGGAAATGACTACCCATTGGAGCGAATCTAGGGGGGGCCTCACAAACCCATAAGTCAAAAGCACCAGAAAAAAAAAACACACGAATTTTCCCAGAATTTTCCAAGTTATTAATAGCTGGCATTGTGGTGAGAACCATGCATGATCGATCAGAATGAATGAATATATGTGTAATATAAGACTTTATTGAAGCAATAAAGCTTTGCCAACTTTTTTTTCAAGTGTTCTTTTCTGTGTGTAAATAATTTGTAAAAATAATAATTAATTAGGGTATTTTTCATTGTTGAAACTACTGCTGCAGCTTCCAAGCAGCTTCAATGAAATATAAATAAAAAAATAATATATCTTATAAGTATCCCTTCCCCACTAATTGAAGCTATAAATTACGACAAAAAAACAAAGAAAAAGAAAAAGAAGCTATAAAAAGTGTGTGTAATAAAATCGTAGCATTTTAAATGGAATGGGCTCACTTGAATTTGGGAAGTCCATATATCGCATGAAAGTGTGCAAAAAGGACCTCAACCTTAACTTCTCAAGTACCTCATTTGGCCTTTGGAACTTAAGGGAGACAAGTACCTCAAACTAAAAAACCATTTCATCTCATGGCTTTAGGTCCTCTTGGAATGTCCCTTAGGTTTAGATAAAAGTAATGATATAAAGAATAAAATAAAAGCTTTTCATGATTGAGTAATTTTATCTACACTTTCAGGCTCCCAAATGTTGAAAGGGTTTTGGTTCTCTCTTGTGTGTAAAGGTGCTCATCTACTCATCTATGTCACTCTCGTGTTCTTTCACTTTTCATTTTTCTTCAATAATTTATCACTTCTTCTGCAAACACGAGCTTAGTTGAGTTGGCAAGACTGGAGCGGATGTACTCCCCATTTTGCATCCGAATTTTAATCCCCCTCATCGTAGTTTAGATTATATTAAATTTGAATATCATTTGTATAAAAAAAATAATTTATGAATTATTCTTAAAAATAAAAAGAAATTGAAATGAACATTACGGCCGCCGACAAAGAAAATCAGCCGGCTTTGCAAAACAAAAACATGACCTCTCTCTATAACTGGTCGATTAATTTATAATTAGAATTATGATTATTTATAATTAACAGTAATTAATGGATTAATACCAGACAAAGGAGATAGGGGCCAACGAAATCCATCCCGCACCCCCACGTGTTGACATTCTCTCATGTTGAATTTTTGATGTTTCATACATAGCTGAGCTGGATATAAAAATATCATAATTAAATTAAGATCATAATTAAGAAGAACTAAGCTAAAAGTAATCAATTCCGTAATCAAGTTCTTAATCAAGACATAGCTCATAGCTCATAGATTGAGTCATCACCTCCCCAAAACAAAACCCAAGAATTGTATTGAAAAATAATTATTAGAAAAATGGTAGAAAGACGTGAAAAACGGAATTAATTCCGGTGGGTGATATAATAATTTAATGAAAACCGGAGAAATATTCAAGAGAAACGCGTGGACCCACCTAACCATGCGCTGCCACCTTAGCAGCACAATAGGGGGGAGCAAATCAATCTCGTAGGAAAGAAGAACAATTGGAATATTTGGGATTTTATTTGGAATATTGGATTGGAATACAAGCTAGTCGAGTCTAGCCTTGAGAGAAAGTGTTGGCTTCATTTGCGTTTGCCCAACTCTCTCTCTCTCTCTCTCTCTCTCTCTCTCTCTCTCTCTTACACAACACAACACAACTGTTGACTTTTCTACAACGAAACTGCAAAGCAATAGATAGATTAAACAACCCTTCTCCTCTCCCACCATTTAGCTGACATTTTCTGACGACACATAACACATCATCTCTCTCTCTCTCAACCATCATACATACATAAGGCGGATGTCATGTATTTTCTACTATCCGTCTCTGGTTTTATCTCTGTTTATAATGACATCTGCACGATAATAATATGCAAACATCCGAATCAGAGAATAACTGTATGTTTAATATCCAATATTTATCCACCACCATCCAAGTGAATCCGTGTTGTAACATTAACAATCATTCCAACAATTTCAATGAGGAGATCATGATGTATGCAGTTAACAATAAGATGTATGTATGTAGTTATCATGATAATTTTTCATATGAAACATCATCCTGCAAATGACAAGAGGCTATCTAATAATTATAGAGAGAGATATATATGAATATTTTGTTACTCTGCAATCTCTGCTTTATTAAAGATGAATTTCATAGACAAACAACTTTTGATTCAGAAAAGACATATGGAACCAAAACTTAAACTTACTTAAGCAACACCACTATATATATATATATATAAATGTTTTGTTTTCATTGTTTCTAACAAGATGATACAGGACAACTTGAGATTTGAGAATTCACATGATGGGACCATCACCATGGGCAATCTTAAACCTTAATCTTCTTTAATATTTATAGTTTTTTCTTTTTTGTGTATGATTACCCAAGTGGGATCTGCATAAGCATCATCACATATATATATATATATTAAAGGGATTTGTAATGAATTTCATCAATGATGGAAAATGTAAGCTCCAGCATCAGCAGTGGGGCCCCTTACCATTCCCCTTAAGGCATCACCAGCCAGCCAGTCATCCTAATATCAATATCCTAGTGATATATATATAACTGTTTGTTTCATGGGCTGAGACAGTTGGCTGGCCCCATTATTCAGACAAATTGGGGAATGACCAATCCCATCCCCCAATCCCCCTTGAAAGGGAAACAAATTTAAAAAGCCAACCAAGTTTGGATTGTTGGATTAAGAGATAAGGCCTTTTTTTGTCATCTAATTTCTTTATAATTAATTGCTAATTAAGAATTTAAAGTGGGGATTTGATTCACTACAGGTCAATAATCAATACTGACTTTTTCTTTTTGGGTTGGTATCTGTGTTTTGTGTATAGTCAATAGTCAGACCTTTTTAGGCTAACCTCCCCCAACTCTCTCTCTCTCTCTCTCTCTCTCTCTCTCTCTCTCTCTCTCAACATACTGCAATGTATATACATATGCCTAACTGCCCCAACTATATCAAACTAACGGACTAGAACATCAAGAAAACTGTTAGCGTTTCTCTCTATGACTTAATAATTCCTAGGAAATACTTTGCTCTAGGTTTCAAATTTTTTAAGCTTGATGATACAGCTGGGGGAATATGAGCAAGGACTTGATGCACAACATAACATCATGTATCACATAAAATTCAGTGTTGGGTGACATGGACAATGTCAAAATAAATAAAAAAGGGTTCTTAAACATTAAAAAGAAAAGTAAAAGCATCTCCAACAACTAAACTCTTCAAGTTGTATACTTTGTTGACTTATGTGGCTATTGGAAGAGTCAAATTTGCTACTTTAATATTTTGAACCCCTTCAATTTCATTAATGTATTGTTTAACTACTTAAAATTATCATTTCTCACCAACGAGGTCTAGCTAGGGGTCATCATTTGGCCTGCAGGTCAAAGTGGGTAGCCCAAGGCCCAACGGGCCAAAATTCAGCACCGCTCGATAATTAGGCACTTTTGGCCTGGCCCATTCTAAGGTTGGGTAGGGCTTGGGCTTATGTTAGCCTTACATAACTGTTAAACAATACTATAGATTACTACATATCATAACTTGAAAATTTGTTTCCTCTCAAAATTTGACTAAGTAAAATAGACTTTTGAAATGCTAATGTCTTCAATGATATTTTTGGCTGTTTGTATTTCTTACAACTTAAATAATCAAACACGATTTTACAAGATTTTTGTATAAAGTATACATTGACTTATTGAGGTATCAATATTGATATAAACTGTATCTTATACTAAAACTGGATTTTCATATTTTGATTTGTTGAGAATTTGATTTTCTAGTATTTTTTTTTATTGAATTCAAATTGGGGGATACTTCCTTATTTACATTGTAACCTTAAGTAAATGTTTTGTCTTTTTATTTAATGGAATTTGATTTTCTAGTATTTTTTTTATTGAATTCAAATTGGGGGATACTTCCTTATTTACATTGTAACCTTAAGTAAATGTTTTGTCTTTTTATTTAATTTATTTTTATATTACTCAATTTACTTAAATGTTTAGAATGGAAATAAGGCTAAATATAAAATAAAATAATAAAAAGGCGATGGGTGACCTGGTCCAAAAAATAAAAAAGCCCATGAAGGCTTGGCCTGAACCCGAAACTTTTAGGTTGGGCCACATCGGCCCAATGATGAACCTTAGGTCTAGTCCAATGGAAAAAGAGCCTTGATTTGTAGACCAAAGGTCTCAGGTTCGAATCCCCACGACATCATAGTTGTGTGTGTGAGAAATCTCCCTCCCATGTAGTAGACTATCGCTTGTACTAAAATTTTAAAAAAAACTACTACTTTAAAATTATCAAACAGTAAAATATAATTACGAATGTAATATTAAAATATGAAAAAAACCACTCACCACACTTAAGATTTGAGCCACTTGATGGTCTAGCATTGATTTATTCAAATATTCTGAGTTTTCCAAATTGGAATGGATATGGAAATTCCGAATTTTTTTGGATTTTAATTGGAATTCCTTGATACCGATCTGATCTGTTTGAAAATCAGCCATAATGGCATGGGTCATACTTCTTCACTCATGTGGATTTTTCCGGCATGGAGGGGGTCATACTTCCTCCTCTGTGGATTCGTCACAGCACTTGGATACTAGTGCCCAATACACCTCAGAAATCAGATAGTTGAATACCCGATGTTGCTTAGTTGGTCTTCGGTTCTTCTCACAACAAAAAATGGGATTTAGGAGAAGCAAAAATGCATGTTTTCCATGGCTTTCAATACGATCGAAAACAGGCCACACCATCATATTTCCAATGCCAAACGCAACAAAGTTGCATACAAAAAAGAAAAGTTTACTAACTGAAACGGGGTAATTATAAAAAATCACTAGGTTCATTTCATGATATAATCGTTTATAATAAATAGGGTGATTTGGTTCAATGTATGCAAGTGCTAATCTCGCTGCATCACCTTGCTTATGGTTGGATTAACTGAGAAACAGATTGGTTTATGAGAGATTTAGCCAACCCAAGCACTGAAGCACATGCACTTGCCCATAATGAGATTTATTATAGCCTGCCTGGTCAATAGACAAGTGCAATCTTTTTTTTCTTGGTCTGAACCACGAGGTGGTCCTGGATGGGCCCCAACTATGGGTGGCACCTTTAAGCTTTAACCACAACCCAGACTAATCCCCGCTCACACCGGGTCGGCCCGTAAGGGGTAAAGTATTGGCTAAAGTGGTGACTCCATACAAGAGCGAGGATCGAACCCTTGACCTCTCTTAAGGAATGAGAGTGCCAAACCACTCACACCAACCACCTTGGTACCTGGTCAATAGACAAGTGCAATCTTTCACCATAAAGACAATAGCCAATTGCAATCACACACTTCTGTGATTGATACCAGAAGGTAAAACCATAAGCTTCCTCAGTAAATTGGCTAAAGTGGTGACTCCATACAAGAGCGAGGATCGAACCCTTGACCTCTCTTAAGGAATGAGAGTGCCAAACCACTCACACCAACCACCTTGGTTAGACAAGTGCAATCTTTCACCATAAAGACAATAGCACCATAAAGACAATAGCCAATTGCAATCACACACTTCTGTGATTGATACCAGAAGGTAAAACCATAAGCTTCCTCAGTAAACAAACAAATAATGATGACAACCACAAAATTAAGGCATTTCGGAAATACTAGATTATAATGTCAATAAATTAAAAAAACATACAACCAACCTTTTGTTCTTGATAGGTGACGCATTATACATAGGAGCCACAGTTGCAGTAGTTGACAGTTGACACCATAATCACACTTTAATATTTTCACACATAATAAACATATAAACTCAAATCGCTCACTGTGAGAACTAGAAGTAGCCCTCCAAACTCAATACTTTTTTAAGTAGACAATATCACGATAAAGCATGGCACAACTGCTGCAAAAGTATCCTGCATTTAGCATCATTAAAGTAGAAATAAATTAGTTGATAGATATAACAAACAAAACACAACTTAGCAGTTGTTGAGACACTTGCGGCTAAAAAAAATAAAAGAATCTCATACTGCAACCATTAAACCTCTTTATTAGGACTTATGACTTATTACATATATAATATTGCTCAGGAAAATTATTGACAAGTCAAAAGACGGAACTAAACATAATGTAAGCTCTGCAGTAAATTGCTTGATCTTTCTCATAATATGTTGAAAACTTACAATAAGGTACAATCTTCCATCGCTGGTTATCTCCTTTGTTTTTATTCCACAGAACTATGATAGTGCCATCATGAACACCTCCAGATTTCTTATCACCATGAAAAGCATCCAGATTAAGGCGAATGTTATTAACCATCCTAACAGTTCTGAAACCATCACCTAGGTCTGCACTCTCAGTCCATAGTATAGACTCATCACGAATATCTGGATTATAAGGTATCAGTTGCACCTGCAGATGAAATGGGATAAATTTAATAAGAATTGTTGAAATTTTCATAGAATCTCTAGATTCTGCACAGAGAAATGCACAATTTAGAATCACATGCATTATACTTTACATATGTGTAAGACTGGGGAAATAACATGATTTTTTACTAGTCTCTCCACATGCACTAACATGCATGTGGACATTGTGAAGAGAATTTTTTTACTGCATATAAATTGATAATTTTTTCAGAATAGAAATTGTTATTTTCTAAGTTTCTAATTCATAGAAAAACGTATTTTACAGTTGCACACTTTGTACCCATAAAAGATAAAAATATGTAGCAGGAAAAAAGAAACCCAAGAGAGATTGAATGTGAAATTCTGAAGATTTCAGTAGAACGGCCTCCATACCTGTTTGGCAGAGATTGAGAGACAAGGAACACTTAGATATTTTTGGATCGAGAAAGGAGGTTATTTTGCTATTAATATGGCTTTAAGGATGCAGTTTCTTGATTTCTTTCTAGTGGGTTTGTTAACTAAGAGAACGTCGCTAGTATTCCGCATTCCTCGTCCTTTCCTCAATTTTTTTTTCTAAAACATTTTGCTTGGTTTTTTTGACCATTCTATTCTTTCTATATATAGATTTTCAGCTATAACTTTCTTCCTTAAGCCTTGATGGGGTTTTTCAAAGTTTCACCAAATAGGGGCTCTTGCTTTATAATATCAGACATTAAATTTTAGGTCAAATTTTGTACATGGGGTGCAGATGAGACCTTAAATGCTAATTTTGTGTTTGGAGGAGGACATCATTGAAAATAGGCATTAAAAGGAGCACCCTCATGATAGCCTTAGTCAACTTAATTGGGTTCATTTGGGTACAAAGCTGGAGGTGAGGCAATGCCATGGGCATCTGGTTGAGACTTATTTTTCTCATCTCTGCATAATTTGTCCAAGTGGCAATTCATGGTGTAGGAAGAAAAGCTCTCAGTAATATATTAATCAACTGCTAGACCTACAATATATTAGCAATGACAAACATAATACATTGAACCATATATGGCCAGGTTTAGGAAGAAACTTTAAGGGGATATAGAGGCCAATCTTGTCAAGTATCTAGAAGAGTAGAATAGATGTGTTTATCATTTCATTAGCAGAGTACAATGAAGAAATTAAAAGAGACGAAAGGTCTTTCAGTAACTTTTACTCACCCAGCCTCAAGAGTGGCATATATCAACTTTACCATCTAAAATTCCAACTTTGTAAAGAATTTAAGGGTCTGACTGATGTGAGCGTGCCAACTAGCTCTTGGTCTAGTGGTCTCTTCCTTGGAAGAGGTCCAAGTGCAAATCCCCCCTCCCCCAAATCAAAAAGGATCCAACTGATGTAGAATGATAAGGGAAATTTAAGGTGCTAAAGCAATTGAAGGTGCTGGAAATCTATCCATAACAAAACAATACGAAAGAGTATGGAAGTTACACAAAGTAAGTTGAACGCAACTAGAATCACTACAGTTTAATTGGGAATCATTTCCAGCTAATCACTATAGTTTAATTTTTCTGAGACATCAAAATTCCAGAACTTGTATGTGTGTGGGTGTGTTGTGGAGGCCTGATTGCTCTAGACCTCTAAATGGGTATGACTCTGGGGTCTGCTGCACCCTAGAACTCTTCTTGGCCTGCTTATAAACGTTAAATGGAGGAGGCCTGATCGCCATCATGTGACATGATTGACATTATTGACAGTAAACAAAAGCAAGAAGAAATTTATTGTCATGAACATCAAACATGAGATATATGACAGTAGAACAAAGCTAAGGATGCAATACATATGTTTCAGCAGTGTATACTTATGTACAAAATAAAGCAACATCAAACATAATAAATGGAGTAAGGGAGATATGGGAGATAGAAGAAGGACCACATCTGAAGCTGTTTAACATGATGGAAAGTTAACATGAAAATTATGTTTTAAGAGCTTTTGATACAAATATATAAAACATAAAGCAACATGAAACATGAGAAATGGAGTTAGAGGGTACAAGGCAGACAGCTAACAACAACATCTGAAACTTTATAACATTTTGGAACATACGACAAGCAAACAAAATTGGTTTGCATTCTAATTTCTAAAGGTTAACTCTGTTGTGTCAAAACACACACTCATCACCCAAACCATGTGAGAATAGCCTCCAAGTATAAGAAAGACAGAGAAAAAGAAAACACATGTTTGGAAAACTTGTCCACAGCAACAAAAGAGGGAGATCGAAAATCTACTATAAAAAACGCTCATTCTCACACACTCACAATATCATAAGCCCCAGTTTACCCAAACTCTCAACTCTCTTTAACTTTTACACTTTTTTTTTTTTTTTGCTAAAACAATATTGGTATCTTTTCATACCCTTACACCCTTTTGGTTTTAGTTCTCTTGGGCACCACTCTCTCTTTATATTTGTCATCTTTGGCACAAAGACTATCCCTAGTCATTCCCCACTTTGGCACAACTACCCTCCAACACACCCTCTCTCTCTCTCTCTCTCTCTCTCTCTCTTGGTGTTTCTCATCTTTGGCAAGGATACTATCTTACTCATGACCCTCTGAGGCAACATTCTCTAGGGTCGTGGTCACTCTCTTAATGCAGCACACCTTCAAACATACCCTAAAAATCTTGTCAAGAGTAAATCAATTAGAAGTACAAAGAGATACGAAAAAAATGAGGAAACTTTCTTTTTTTAAGAGAAAATGAAACTTCTGCAATAATACATAGAATAGGATAAACTAGGAGGTTTTGAATCTAATATGATCTTCATGTGAAATAACAAATCCCGTTACACATATACATACATATATGAAATGCTGAAGTGTGACTATTGAATTCTGTCCAAATTCTGGAAAGGGAAACCAAACACCCTTCACTTTTCCCTTTTTTCTAAAAGTAAACCCTAAACCTAATGTATTTTGTTTCCAAAATCACACAGAAATTTTAAAAAGCAGTATGTTGACAAATTAACATTGAAACAAATGAACTTCAAGCTGAGAAGGCAAATAAGCAACGGCATTTTCTCTGATGTATGGAACAAACTGTGCAGATTAAGAAACTTATTACTTCCTAGCACTCCAAATTAAAATCGTAATCATGAGGAGTAAGAATCTTACAGGATGAGTGGCTCCAATGGAATGCTTGAGAGCCTGCCCGGTGGCTTTGTTAACCAGAGCAAAGGACGGGAAGCGCTCCTCATCCTTCACACTTGTGCTGTACTTCTCATCTTTGTACCAGTGCTGCAACCCAATCAAACAAACGCATACAATAATTAAGAGAAATTAGCAAACCGATGTGGAAAGTAGCAAATAAATCAAATTGAGGGAGATGGGTAGTCACCTGGAAGTCATCGGTTTCATGGGAGCGGGCAAGAATGACCTTTCCCTCTGTGATGGCGAGAGAGAAATTGGGGTCAGCCTTTGTGAAGACTCTGAAAGTGGGTTTGTTTGAGAAGTAAGAGGAGGAGGCATGGGGATGGAAGGAGGGCAAATGAGAAGTGTGAGAAGTGTGAGATGTGTGATGGCTTTCAAATTGAGCAGGGGACTGTTGGTCATGGTGAACTTGATGAGCAACATTATGCACAGTAACAGGTGGAGTAGGTTTTTCAGATTTATAGTTGAAAGAGTGAACAGGTGGTGGTGGTGGTTGGTGAAGAAAGCCTTGGGAGGGTGGAGGCGGATGACCATGGAAGGAAGAGTGGGACACGTGGCTCACTTGGGTAGGTGGAGGTCTATCTGCTCCTCCATAGTAAGAATTTGAGGGTGGTTGATCTTCTCCATGGTATAAAGGTGGAGGTGGAGGTTGATCTGCTCCATAATAGGAAGGTGGAGGTTGATCTTGTCTATAGTATGAAGGTGGAGGTTGATCTTCTCTGTAGTATGAAGGTGGAGGCGGAGGTTGATCAAAGCCAGTTCCTGGTGGTGGGTAATTCTGTCTTTCTTCATCATCATCATCCCTCTGATGATGCCTATGGTGGTGGTGCCTTTCATTTCGGAATTCCATTGCTGATTGGTCTGATCTTTGCTGTCAGGATTTTCTTTTTTACATGTTCACTTTTCGGTAGAGATTTTTAAATTAATAAAATTACAAGTTTATTCTCTTGTAAGTACACCCAACCACTGTCTCCGCCTTTAGCCCTTTCCTCCCCGACATCATTATTTGCAACAACTTCCCAACTGATCCTGTAAGAGCATCCACAGTGGGGGTGTATTTTCGGGGGTGTAAAGTCATTTTTACATCTCCTTTACACCTTCAGGGGGTGTAAATACTCTTTTTGCTCCAATGAGTGGGTGTATTTTCGGGGGTGTAAAACCATTTTTCTCCATTTTCCCTCATCTTTTTGCAGCTGGGTCCCACCTGCAAGAGATGTAAAAAAAGATGTACAATTGCATCTAAATATACATCTCCAAGGCGGTGATGTAATTATACATTCATATACACCCCCCCATTGCGGGTGATTCCGATCACAATGGGTGTATATTTAACATACACCCCCTTATACACTCCCCCACTGTGGATGCTCTAAGACGTATGTGAGAGTGATTTTCCTCCTTGAGAATATTCGTCTCAAGATCCCTTCTTCCTCTTCGCTTCTTTTTCTTTTTACAAAACAACACGGAGTGAAAAGACTACACTCGGGGGTGTTAGCTAAAGGCCCTCCGATGCCTAAGTTAGGTCGACTGTATTCAGGAGAAACAATAATTAACAAAGAGTACAAAGATTTCTATCGAGGAGGACCGGGTGGTTGGAGCCGTGTGTTATGTGTGTGTGTGTGTGAGAGAGAGAGAGAGAGAGAGAGAGAGAGTGGCGGCTAGGGTTTGTGAGAGGGGATTTCTGTAGAGTTTCAGATGTAGCTCAAGCCTTGTGCGTGACCATGTATTTATAAGAGTTTTGGTGGCTAGGGTTTCTAAAGAATAATTCTTCATATGGAAATGAATTATTTTTTCCTCACTTGAAGAGATCGAATCAAATTAGGGATTTAATTTAGAATCAAATCTCCAATTATGGCAAGAATCCCTAATTCAATCAAATAATCCCCAAATAGATGGGGTTAATTCTTTGACCCAGGGTTTGCAAATATGTGCTTCCACAACATACCTCTCTCTCTTATCTCTTTCCATATTTTTCTTTCTTTCTGTTGAGGCCCAAAAAATCCAAGGATGAGCCCAAATATATTTGTAGCCAAGTACAACACTCAATCGAGAAAGAAGCCCAACCGGCATACGTAAGAATTTGTCGTATGAGCTTGCACAAGTTATGGTCTACGTGCCACACCAAGCAAATACGCAGCTCGCCATGCAGAGAGGTTGCAACAAGCTTGTAAAATGTACTAGTTCCATGAACCCGCGCTTATTGTCTTGTCAAGCACCCCTTGGCCCGGCCATAGCCCGTTACAATATGGTAGAGCTCGAGCACAAATATGCCACATGACACGCAACGTCGAGCAAAAAAATCTTTTATTTTAGTATTGAGCCACTCTACAAGCTTAAGTGGGCCCAAGCCATGCAAATGCATGGGGCTTGCTGAGCGGGTTGTGGTATGAATGGTTATGAGTGTTCATGAGGCCCATTGATGGTCTAAGGAGTGGAAATTTTGGGCTTCTTGGGAGCTCCAAACTCAAGCCCATTTCTTAAGCCCAAATATATGGGTAAGCATAAGAGAGAAAAATAGCCTAGCACCTTAGAAAATATCCAGTATCCAGCATCTTCGAAAATACCCCAGCACCCTATTAAAACCAAATCAAAACCAAGCCATCGTTAAAACCAAGTGAAACCCATGTTCACAGGCTGCTGGAAGTAAGGCACCTTTTAAACCAACATCCTTATGCATTCCTTCCTCTGTAAGCTTTGGTAGGAAAACAAGGAGGACAAGTAAGAGGCGCCTCACCTAGGATGGAAGGAGTCAGCTACAAGAAAACCTTGGAGCCCCAAAAAGCTCTACCCCAGAATGCTTGGATTAAGGAATTTTCACCAAATAGGATTGAATCGAAGGAAGTGAAGAGACATAGAGGAGAAGACTTGGTAAAATTTAGGGAAAGCCGGCAAGGGTTCCTAGGCCAGAAGAGGTTCCCAACGTCTATAAAAGGAGGCACCTCCTACCCAGCAAAACAACCATCCAGAGCATGACCAAGCAATCGTCAAGCTACTGGAATATCTACTCAAGCTACCCATCCTTTTATCCCACTCTCTCCTTTTCTTCCCTCATCAAATCTTCCCAAATTTCCCTCTCCCATTGCTCTGAACCTCTATTTCCCATAAGAAATCCAAGCTTTCTCTCTCTATTGCTAAACTCATGGAGGCTTAGCTCCCATGCCACAAGCTCCTTAGGCCAAGCCATAATATTGATCTATAACAGTTGTCTGTCTTGTTGGTGAAAGGAACCAAAGTGCTTCCTGAGGCTGCAGGAACTTTTTGAAGCACTCTTGGGTCCTGATTCTTGAACTTGGGCACATGAGCCCAGGCCCATTTGTAGCTACTGGAACGAAAAAGCCCCTACATAAATCGGCGACTCTACTGGGGAATTTAGCTCGTGCTGTCTTTGGGGCACGGGCCATCCATAGCATGAAGTCGTTACTTGGTTTTGATGAGGTAAAAGCTGCAGCTGATACTTTGAACCTTAAGCAACGAGAATTGGAGGATTAGCGTCGTGAACTGCATGCCCTTCTTTTTGCCAAAGGAGATTCTGCCGATGGCGCGAAATGTGTGGTGGAGGCAGCAGCTAGGTCGTCTCATAAGGCTTATTCTGTTCTCTTCAGGCATATTCCGTAATTTTGACGTTCGTAAGTTTTCATCCTTTCTTTGCTTCCTCAGTTTTTTTTTTATTTTTTAAACAGGATATATCTTCTAGCACCATCTCATCTTGACACCTATCCTTATTCTATCTTGTAGATTGTCTTTCTTCAGCTCAGGGACCAACCGGCTTGGCGCATAGTTTTTTTTTTCAATTTTTTTTTGAAACCATAGGGTGCATTGATCTTTGACATGTACAACTTCGTTTTGCTTGGGCTGTATTTCTTTTGGATACCCCAAAACTTATGTTATCATGGCCTTGTAATGTGGTACTGTTATGTTTGAACTGCTGGAACTTGGATTAATTTCTGGAATGCTTGAGACATGTTGTAATCATGCTTGTCTTATATATTTTGCTTGGTTGGTGGAATTTATTCTCATGAACTACTTGAAACTTTGACAGGTTGGGTAGTCTTAAAACAAGGCAAATGCTGCCAAAATTTTGACAGGATCTTTAAACAAAAGCTCTGATGCATTGCTTTAACATTTTTTGCAAGGCTTTCTTAGTTGTTTGATCCAAAATACGCCTTCTTATCATGCTTTAGAGAAGCCAGATCAATATGTGCATGATTTTGAAAAGGTTCTTGTAAATCCATAAATGCCGTGAAGTTTTGGGCATCCTGATCACCTTAGCTATTAATGGGAGCCAATGGTTTCGTTGTTCCAGCACCTCAATATACATATTAGGTCCACACGATGCAAGTAACTAGCATGATTCTTCCTAATAGCTTGGCTTCGCCCTTTGTTTTTTTTATAAAAATATTTTATTTTACTTTAAAAAGCATATGATTTTCCTCATGCATGGTGTTTGTTAACAACTTGGGATCCCATCTAAGTGGTTTTGCTTGGTATACTTACTGCTAAGCGATGTTTTTCATCTCTTGTTTTTTTTTTTTGAAAATTTGCTTACAATTTTTTTTTCTTATACATATGCACATATATACTCTTTTTTTTTGTTTTCAAAGCAAAGGAAGTTCGAAATAAATAAAGTAGAAAGCTTTAGGGACTGAATTTTTTTTTTTTTTTTTCGAAATACTCCTTCATTTCCATTACAAAGTTCATTTTACACCTTGGCAGCTACCATGATGGTGCTTTTTATAAAAGTTTTCCAAAAGCATAAGGTAAGAATATAGAAGGAGTTCATATCTGAAATGGAAAGAAAAGTAATAACAAAAGGATAGAATACAAAGTTAATTTAGCAGTAGTAAGGCTTGAGCCACTTCCCATTGATGGGATCCATTAGTGCGTCTTCCTTGATAGAGACCAAGCGGTAGTAGCCACTGTTGTAAGCTTCTTCGAACGCAAACGGGCCTTCCCATTGCGGGGCAAATTTGGAGGGGCCCTATCTGCCTTCTCAGGTGTTCAGCAACTCTTAGCATGAGGTCTCCCTGCTTGAAGTTCGAGACTGGACTGTCTTGTTATAATCTTGGGCAACAGCTTTGTGGTAAAATGTCGTCTTCTTTTCGGCTTCTGCTCTTTTTTCTTCCAAGGCTTCAAGGTCCATCCAGCGCCAGCTTGAGCATGATTTTGCATCCCATTCAAGGTCATTTACGGTTGATACTCTGGCAGTGGGGATGGTGATCTTGACAGTTGAGATGGCATTGGACATGTACACGAGTGAGTAAGGAGAGAAACCTGTGGCTCTTCTTGGAGAGGTGCGGGAAGCCCACCAAGCATCAGAGAGGTGAATACTCCAACCCCTTTCATACTTGTATACCATCTTGCTTAGAATTCTCAGTTAAGTTTTGTTTGTGGCTTCAGCTTGACCATTTCCTTGTGGGTAGTAAGGTGTGGAGTGACGATGCTTGATACTGTAACCATTGAGTGTTGAGCTCACTTGCTTGTTAACAAAAGGCGTGCCACTGTCGGTGATGATTTTGTATGGGATTCCAAACCTGCACACGATGTATTCAAGGATGAAATTTGAGACGGCGGCCCTCGTGGCTTTTCAGAAGGGAATTGCTTCGACCCACTTCGTAAAGTACTCAGTGGCAGTAAGGATCCATATGTAGCTGTTGGAAGGTGGATGGATAGTTCCAATTAAGTCAAGCCCCCAAGTATGAAAAGGCCAAGGAGTGCACATGTCCGGTAACAATGTGGGAAGCTTCTGGTTTAGGTTGGCATGGATTTGGCATGCGTGGCACTTCTTCACAAAGTTGTGCGCGTCATTCTTCATTGTAGGCCAGTAGTACCCAAAACTTAGCAACTGCTAGTAAAGCTTCTTCATTCCCTGGTGCTCACCACATTCTCCAGCATATGTTTCTTGCAAGACTTGGTATGCCTCTGCTCCTCCTAAACATTATAATGGCTCACCATTGAATCCTTTATGGTAGAGAGCTGATCCGTCTATGAAGTACCTCTTTGATGTATTTTTAAGCGTGTGAGAATGTTTTGAGTTGGTTGGTAGGGTTGATTGGTTCATAATTGTATATCATTTTGTACCCTTCTAGCTTATGATTTGGTTATGTTATTGAGTTAAACTTGTGCTTTTAATCCATTTTCTGTTTTGATAAGTCCATAATTTCATACACTTGCTTGCCTTCTTTACTTAGTGATTTTGCTTAGTTTCTCTTTATTTTGAGTCACTTACCTCTGTTTGTGTGTTTTGTAGGTTAAGATAGCAAGAGATAACATTTGATGCAATCCATGCATGTTAAGGGCTGATTGGCATATGAGGAATATGAGCTTAAAGACAAACACATTTTGGCTACAACCCCTTTCCAGCCCAATTTCGTAGGTCAACTTCTTGGCCTTGGATCAGCATGCTATGGGGCTCGAATGAGGTGAAGATCTTCATGAAACTTGTTCCAATGGGTGTCTACTACAACATATCCAAATTTCAGCCCAATTGGACATTTGTGGAGTGCTCAGCCCGTCCAACACCCAACCCTGCTCAGGAGGATTTGCAGCTGCCAGCTTTGAGCCTTGTCTCCTCCCTTAAGCCATGTGCCTCACCCATGCTGCAACTGACTTTGGATCCAACATAATGAGTGAAGTGGGGAAGCATTCTAGCTATGAAATTCTAAAGGAGCAAGTTGGTACATGCTGGAGTTATTATAGAGACTGCACACGATGTATTCAAGGATGAAATTTGAGACGGCGGCCCTCTTGGATTTTCAGAAGGGAATTGCTTCGACCCACTTCGTAAAGTACTCAGTGGCAGTAAGGATCCATATGTAGCTGTTGGAAGGTGGATGGATAGTTCCAATTAAGTCAAGCCCCCAAGTATGAAAAGGCCAAGGAGTGCACATGTCCGGTAACAATGTGGGAAGCTTCTGGTTTAGGTTGGCATGGATTTGGCATGCGTGGCACTTCTTCACAAAGTTGTGCGCGTCATTCTTCATTGTAGGCCAGTAGTACCCAAAACTTAGCAACTGCTAGTAAAGCTTCTTCATTCCCTGGTGCTCACCACATTCTCCAGCATATGTTTCTTGCAAGACTTGGTATGCCTCTGCTCCTCCTAAACATTATAATGGCTCACCATTGAATCCTTTATGGTAGAGAGCTGATCCGTCTATGAAGTACCTCTTTGATGTATTTTTAAGCGTGTGAGAATGTTTTGAGTTGGTTGGTAGGGTTGATTGGTTCATAATTGTATATCATTTTGTACCCTTCTAGCTTATGATTTGGTTATGTTATTGAGTTAAACTTGTGCTTTTAATCCTTTTTCTGTATCGTAGAACACTTGGGTTAATTAGACTGAACTTCGGCTGCTTATTTCTTCATTTCTGGCCAATAATAACTTTTGCGCTGCAGGCGTCGATACAAGCTAATCTCTGGCTCCAAACTACAAGTGGCATCGTGTATTTCCTGCAGCCTCTTTTATGGCTCTGTTATTCCTATGCAACGGGTCAAAACACCTCATGGGAGATGTTTGTAGAGTAGATTTCCCCAAAAATGATTACATAGTCCTTCAAGTCTCTGATGTCACCTTCTTCATATAGCTTCTTCTTCACAAGCTTTCTCTAATCACTTTCTTCCAGTGGCTCCTCTTGAGGCATTGCTTCGACTGCTGTCATGTCCTTCTTTATCACTGTAATATTGGGTTGCTCATTGACAAATGAGAGCTTTGATCCCAACGTAGCTAAAGCATCAGCATATCTGTTGGTGACCCCTGGGATGTGTTCCATCACAACTTTCTTGAAAGAATTGACAAGCCTTTCAGTTGCTGTACGATACGGGGCCAATGTTGCCTCTTTCACAGTGAAGTTCCCTTGCAACTGACTTAGCACCAAGTTTGAATTGCCAATGACTTTAATCTTCTCTATGCCCATCTCCTTTGTCGTAAACAATCCCATAACAAAAGCTTTGTACTCAGCCACATTATTTGTGCATGGGAAATTCAACTTGAATGAAAGGGTCGTGGCCTGTCCCTCAGGACTAATGAGTACCACACCTGCTTCTTCACCGTTCGATGTAGAAGAATTGTCAAAGTAGAGAGTCCATGGTTCCCCCTCTATAGCAGTGGCAACTATTTCCGACATCTCCCCTAGAACTTCTTTGGAAAGAGTGGATTCTTCAACTTCAGGAAATAGAGCCAACATATCAATCACAACTTGTCCCTTGATGGCTCTAGGAGTTGTGCATGTGATATCAAACTCAGATAGTTGCAACAACCAACGTGCAAGGCATCCCGACAACACAAGTCTTGTGAGCAAATACCTTACGGGGTCGCACTTCAATATGGGCTACAACTTGTGAGCAAGGAAGTAATGTCGTAGTCGCTGCGCAGCATAAATAAGGGCAACACATAAGAACTCGATCTTCGGATATCGCGTTTCGGCTCCCTGATATGTTCATAATTGTATATCATTTTGTACCCTTCTAGCTTATGATTTCGTTATGTTTTTTTAGTTAAGCTTGTGCTTTTAATCTCTTTTGTGTTTATCATTCAGTTCATTAAGGTTTAGGTAGCAATGGTGGCTTTGGATAGGAAAAGGTGCAAAATGGTGCAAAAACATGCAAACTGAGTTACAAATTTGTTTCGGCTGAATTGCTTAAGGGAAGCCCAATCCGTGAGCCCATGAAGTTGCTAGTCATGCTGACCTAAGGATGAGCTTATTGTTGCTTGGTCATGATGAGCTATGCATAAGCTATAATTTCTGGTGGGATTTGATGGTGAAGTGCAACAACCAAATAAGAAAAGAAATTGATTTTGTATTGCATTGGTGTGTTAGGTAAGGTTGGTGAAGTGGGTATTGTAGGTGAAAGTCATACTCAATTCAGATTTCTTACTTCCTTCTCCCAATAAATACTATTTCCATTCCACACCAAAAGAACACACATCCTGGGATTCATAATCCCACAAATCATTCCATCCATCCTCCATACTCTCATCTAGGGGTGGGCGCGGTTCGGTTCGGTCCGGTTCTCACCTCAAGCTGGAATTGGAATCGGTATTATTTAACCAGTCCGATTTGGTTCGGTTTAGGCAAAAAAAAATTCAAAAACCGATCGGTTCCGGTTTTGAACCGGATTATTAATTTATTAAAAAAAAATTTCCAAAAAAAAAAAGTTCTAATTTTTTTAATTAAAAAATTATAATAAATAACTTATTTTTTTGGCTTAAATTTTAACAAATAATCCAATTCACACATTTAGAAATTTTTTGAAGTTGAACTTGGAAAAATAGTGATTATAACATTTAAAATATGGCTTTAGATTTTAAAAATTTGTAAAAAAATAAAATAAAATATATGGCTGGTCTGGTTCGGTCTGGTCCGGTGCGGTGTGGTGTAAAATTGAAATCAAAACCGATTGGAACCGGTTCGGTCCAGTTTCGGTCTTATTTGTTGACTTTTTTGGTCAACTAGTTTTTTTTCCGATTTTTTTTCACCGGTTCGGTTTGGTGTTCTGGTTTTCCAGTCCCGATGCCCACCCCTACTCCCACTCCATCCTCCACACTCCCATCGTTTCCCAAACCCATTCATAAATCACCCTCAAACACTCTCACAACCCCAAACACTCTAGCAATCAACCCAAAGCTCTAAACTGCCCTAAATCACCAAAACTGTCCCAACAAGCCTCTCTTCCATTTCCCTATGAATTTCCTCTTTCTCAGTCATCACCACTCACCCAAACTCATCCCAAATCACCTCCTTAATCTTCATACATCCTTCTAGATGTGGGGAAGCTCTTGGAGAAGTATTAGACGTGGAGAAGCTCTTGGAGAAGCATTGGACACCACAAGAACTTCATAAAAGGGTTTTTCTACTCTTATTGCGTTCATTATGTTTTCTCATTTTTGCTTATGTTTCTTTCCCATTATGAGTAGCTAAATCCATAACTAGGGCTTCGATGTAATCGAACATGAATATTCTGGGTTTATAAATTTCAAGATTCAAGTTTGGTTCTTGATTCATGTTCTTATTCATTATGCCTACTTGCCTATATGGTAATCGGAATGCCTAGCTACCATTCAGATTTGTGTATCTTGGTTGGAATTAAGAGTAGACATCATATGCCTTAATTCTAATTGAACTATGAATCTTGGTTGTTTAAAACGTTCTTCTATGCTTAATGGATTTCTAATGCTTAGTTTAGGTTCGATAACAGGGATTTAATTAGGGAATTAGGAATACAAGGTTAGGACCAGACCAATCTTTGAATATGAATTAGACTTGTCACTTGAATCCTTATAACCTAGAATTGAATTGTTATGGTGAATCAAATGCCCTAGTCTCCAAATCTGTTTTTCAACCTTCAAAACCACCATTTGTTGCATTTGCTTACTTTGCTTTTGTTTGCAATTTCATTTTGCTTCATTTGTTTTGACAATCACAATCACTCTCACTTTAAATTCTGTTTTAGACTTAACTTCCTACTTTCTTGAATTCGGTAATCTAAGTACATAACTAAGATTAACTTCTCAGTCCTCGTGGGTATGTGTGAGACCCTGTATATATATATATATATATATATATATATATATAATATTTATTTATTTATATGTATT